>JAKUCM010000354.1:0-149264 GCA_023374145.1 Lepidium sativum | reverse complement strand
CCATTGCTAAAAGCAGACTTAAGGTTTTTCATGAGGTGGTCAAAGTTGGTTTGGTTAGAATACCCTGAGAAGGAAGGAGACCTGAAGGTAAGTGTTTCTTTTACTGGATACATACAGTGACAATCTCCACTTGGTTCCTTGCCATGATCACAGTGAGAAGAACAGTTCTCTCGGATTGTTGTGAATGATAAATTGCGTGAAAAAACATTACAAAAACATTGTCGTTCCCCTACTTTAGGGCACACTGGATTATATGCTAAGTTGTGAAAAAATCAGTACACATAAGTAACTATAGTGGTGTAAACAAAGAGACCATTTCACATTGTGATAACTATGCATACCTTATATTCATGTTTTTGTTAGCTGATGGTTTATAATCAGTTACTTTATTGTATTGTAAATCCACTAACTCCAAGTGGTTTCCATTAAAAGACCTTATGAGAGACTAAAGATGTAAGTAGGAACAATATAGACAACTTGAAGGACCATGTTTTACTACTTACATCACTTGCAGTGACTTAACGAGGCTGAGACTTGCTGGGAATATCCTATCGATAAAATAAGAAGCATTTCAATGTGTCGTTTCAGGTGATTGGGTCACAGTCTGGTGGGCCAAAACTGAAGAAGCTGGTTTGGTTAAGGCCCACTTGGTATTTGCACTAGTTTTGGGCCAGAAAGGTGAACGACATTGACACTTACCATTTTTGGTGAAGAACAAAGTTGTACAAGTTGTGGTATTCTTATACCTGAAAGAGATGGTCAAATGTCAAAGGCTGTGAAGATAGAGACAGACGATGATGAAGACTAGAGAGAGTGTTATATATCTCATGTGTTGAGGGATTGAGGAGATTAAAGAAAATATCTTAGAGAGCTAAGTGTACTTACTTGTCTTCTTTAGGGGGGTTATTTTCTTATGTACTTTCTAGGGTTTTTTCTCTTGGGTGGTGAATGTCAATCTCTTGTTCTCTGTAATCTGTATCAGGGTTTTTTACATATAGCCTTAAGAACTCGTATAAGTTCTCCAAGACGTACCTCGGTCTTATTGACCTTGGGAACTTGTAAATTCTCAAGTCTCTGAAATTCCTTGCAACCTAAACAACATCAGGGAAAGTCATTCATCTTAGGATCTAAAGTTGCGGTTCAAATCCTAACACAATGTAATCACTTTGTTAGTTATTACTCTCAACTGATATAGATTCTCATAAACTATAGAACATACACATGTCTCAGATAAGGCATGCTTGAGTTGAAGAGCTTTTCTGGTATAGTGCATGAAAGCTTGTTCTTTCCAAAATGACTGCAAAGGAAAAGTGAAGAAGAATGAAGAGAGTAATTACTAATTAGTATATCAAAAAGTAGTGATTAGAATATGAAGAAATGTAAAGATTTTGAATTATACAAGTGTTGAGCTAGAAGAAGCATGTCAAGTCCAGGTAAAGAACTATTGATCATATAAGGGAAGAGTGTGGAGCAAGCAATCCAAGAAGAAGAGTGGGGCACACGCTAGAAGGAGACTCGGAGATTTCTCGGGAAGTGGGCGACCAACGGGCGTAGGAGATGGGCCGAGCTGGATCAAAAGACATCTCGGCCTCAGTACATGAGGTGGGCTGAGCTGGATCAATCCTTTAGTACATGAGGTGGGCCGAGCTGGATCAAGCGTTTGGTCGAGTGGAGCTTCGGGAAGGATGCGGCCGACTTAACACTTCGTACAAAGGACGCGGGCATCCCGAGGAATCTCGAACTCAGGTCTCTCGGGACAGGAGCTGGGAAGGCAACGTCTAAAGGGGTGTGGGGACCAAAGACTGCTCTCTGCACTGCCATGGACCCAACCGTACCTCAGGAAGCCGTTGAAGACTCTGCGGGCCCACCAGGACGTCTGCGCCCCGGGAAACCCACTCGAGGGACCACCACGGCCGGGACCACTTCTCCAACATGGTATCAGAGAAACAAATATCATAATCTCATTCTATTTCTAATTTTTGAAGCTTTCATTCTCTCATTATTCTCTAAAAATATCGAAAACTCTCAAAATCTTCCAAATCGATAAAATCACCATGGAATCCAACAAAGGGGCATGCATACCAGTAACTCTTAAGGGGCCTAACTATATGCTATGATTAAGGACTGCAAGGATGATGTTGTGCAGCCGTGGGCTATGGAGTCATGTAGAGCAACCAAAAGAGAAGGTTTTAAATGTCGCCGATAAATGAAAGGAAAGGAAAGTCCCTCCTCCGACATGGTGATTGTCGACCAAGAAAAATGGTTCCAAGAAGATTAAACGGTAATGGCTATCATAACTGCCTCTATTGATCCTCATCTCCTTGAATCCTACCTTTTTTGTGAAACCGTCAAAGAACTTTGGGATACTCTCAAGAGGGTATATGCAAATGTCTCCAATCTCACTAGGGTATTTGAAGTTAAAAGAGCTCTTAATACTCTAAGCCAAGATGATATGGAGTTTGAAGACTACTTTGGAAAGCTAAGGGTTCTTTGGGCGGAGCTTGAGATGTTAAGGCCAAGTACGATGGATCTACTTGTGCAAAATGAAAGAAATAAGCAAGATAAAGTCTTTGGACTACTTGGGGGTTTGCACCCATGTTACAATGACCTTGTCAAATCCATACTAAGGGAAAAGAAGCTCGCAACGGTGGATGAAGTATGTGCTCAAGTACAAAGGGAGCAAGGGAACATTGGGCTCATTAATGGTAGGAATGATCTAATCACCGTTCACAAGGTAACATACAAAAATGAAGACAAGAGGAGTATAATTTGTGAGCATTGCAAAAAGAAATGACATACAAAGGAGAAATGTTAGATCTTTAACCCTCATCTCAAACCCAACAAGCGGAAGGAATAAAGAGCCAATATAGCCCAAGAAAACATTTTGGGAGAGGAATCGGCGGAGACATCCAAAACCGGAGGAGGAGCATCGACAATGAGTGCAAAATCTCGTGGTGCACTTGTGAGAAGGTCGGATCCTGATGAAATAATCCAAGCCATTGCCAACTTAAAGGATTTTGGTTCTCTAATCTCTCTAAAACTCCAACAAATTCCTTAATTATTGATTATGGTGCCTCTCACCACATGATAAGTAATCCTAGGTTGATAAAGAATATAAAACCAAGCATAGGAAATGTTATTGTGGCTAGTGGTGAAAAGGTTCCGGCAAAAGTAAGAAACCCTATTTTAGCTCGTAGGAGCACATCAGGAATCCAAAACTTTCTCTTTATGTCAATGGAATATGAGAATTAGAAGTATTTAATAAGAGAACAAAAGCATTATACATGCCAAAATTCACCTCTAATCTCCTTTCGGTTAAGAAAACCACATCCGATTTAAATTGCTATGCTATATTTGGTCCTGACCAAGTAAAATTTCAGGATATTGAGAGTGGAAAAACCCTTGGAGGAGGAAAGACTAAAGATGGCTTATATGTCCTAGAAGAAAAATCGGTTCCAAAGGCTTTACACTATGTTTCCGTTAACAATTTAGACTCTAATGTTGGTTCATGTTTTAATTCGGTTTGGCATGCTAGATTGGGTCATCCCCATTCTAGAGCCTTAAGTTTAATTTTGCCTAAAAACTCTTTTGATCATAGTTCTTGTGAGGCTTGTATTTTAGGAAAACATTGCAAATCTATTTTCCCGAAATCTAATACTTTTTATGCAAATTGTTTTGATTTAATTCACTCAGATGTTTAGACATCTCCTTGTTCCTCTAGAGATAACCTAAACTTTCATTGATGAAAAATCAAAATATACTTGGGTTACTTTAATGGCATCTAAGAATCGGGTTTTTGATGCCTTCATCAATTTTCAGAACTATGTGACTAACCAATTTAATTGCAAAATAAAGGTACTAAGATCGGATAATGGAGGAGAATATACAAGCACCAAGTTCAAAGATCTTTTGAACAAATGTGGCATAATCATATGTGTGTATGTATTTCCAGGGGAATGATATGTGTGTATTTTAACCATTTTTAGTGAGTTTTTCTCATTACATTCTACACATTTTCATCACTTGTTCAAACCATTAACATCCATTCTCACCAATTTCTCACACTTAGAAGCTCATGCATTCGCATCGCATACATTTTGCATTTTGGAGTTGTTTTCAGGAGTTTTCAGGAACTTCAAAGACGTATCTCGATGTGAGGAATAATGGCACTTGGATGATGCACTAATGGAGCATGAAGGAGGCAGCCGTGACAGCCTCAACCGTGATCACCTCGACCGTGCTCACCTCGGCCGTAGTCACCTCGACCGTGCTCACATCGGCCGTAGTCACCCTCGACCATGCTCACCTCGGCCGTAGTCACCTTGACTGTGCTAACCTCGACCGTGATCACCTATCACCTCTGTTGGAGTGGAAACCACGAATTGTAACAACCGCTTTACTTGGGCCGCTTCACATATGGGCCGAGACCACCGACCTCTTGATGGACTTTTCGTTGTGTTTATTTTGGGCCATTTTTAGGTTTTATGAGAGGAGTATATAGACTCCAAAATAGGAAAAGGACAGGGATCGAAGTTTTTGCTATTTGTTTTTTGGGTTGTAAACCTTGGGGAGCAGTGATTCTCCTTGTAATCACCTTGATTGTCGAACCACGATTACAGTTGTCTTTATCTACCATTATTTATAAGTTTTATGATTATGTCTTCATTACATATGATTGTTGTACTTGGTTCACCATTAATGTCTGAGTAGTTACTTAGGGTTTCAGAGGAGGTGGATGTAGATTAGTGCGGATCTTAGGTCTTCTAGGTTGCTTAAGATTATAATTGCTTTGGTCTCTTCTGTTTCGGTGATGTTAATGCTTATTTCTCTCTGATCAATTGAAATTCGTTCTTAGACGTTTTAGCACCGAACAGGTGTTCGATAAAATGTCTGATCAAACCATCTCAGAGATTTACACACTTAGCTCAAGGGATTGATTGTCTAAGTTGTTATTCGGCTAGATTAGGTTGATGCATTATGCCAGATAGTTGTTAAACGCCTGTGATGATAGGGTCTATTGATAGCTTCTCTGAGTCTGTCTGCCATGAGAGTGGATTCAGTAGTTTATGAACTTAATGCCTACGGATCTTCTCCGTTGAGTTTTGTTAAGGAATCTAGTGACCTAGGTGATCCATTGATCCATTATCTTCATCTCCTCACGAACCCTCTTCGCTTACTGTTGTTCTCTATTTACCGATGTTGCTTATTTACCGTTGTTGCTTATTTTCCGTTGTTGCCTGTTTTCCGCTGTTTTATTTTTGCTGTTGTTTTACTTATGCAGTGCAATTTAGGCTGTTAGATAATTAAACCACTATTATTTTGCTTGAATTAGAGTAGTTTATCACATCTTTATTTGTCATGTGTCACACCTAGAAAAAACATGTTATCAAATTGGCGTCGTTGCCAACTGGGTGTTTGCTAACTACATTTAAGATTTTAGACTTTCTGAGACCAAGTTCCTTTTGTTTTGTGACTATTCACTCACTTATGGTTTTGTCCTGTCGTTCTGTATCAGGTCATTTTGCAACTTTCAAATTCACCTCGACCAAAATGCTCGAGTTGAGTTCACCATTTGTATGCAGACACGTTCTAAAGGTAGTCATAATCTTCTCTGCATTATTGACAACATTAATCAACTTCCTCGAGAGTTGAGAAAGCAGAGAAACTACATCCACAGCGAACAAGAAAACACATAACTAATGGATCCCCCACAGGGATCAAACACTAATGGTGCACTTCCTGCGCAAGGGCCTCAAACAAGGAGGCCAAGAACCATTGGAGCCGGTGATGCCCCAAGTACTCACACACAGCGCCATGGGATTATTCCTCCAGCTATTCAGAACAACAACTTCAAGATCAAGAGCAGTGTCATTGCTATGCTCCAAAACAATAAGTTTCACGGATTTCCTTCTGATGATCCTCTTGATCATCTCGACGAGTTTGATAGGCTCTGCAGCCTAACTAAGATAAATGGTGTTAGTGAAGATGCATTTAAGCTTAGGCTTTTCCCATTCTCTCTTGGAGACAAAGGCAAAGTTTGGGAGAAACATCTACCGCAAGGCTCTATCACCTCCTGGAATGAGTGCAAAACAGCTTTCCTTGCCAAGTTTTTCTCCAACTCCAGGACTGCCTAGCTCCGAAATGAGATTTCAAGCTTTGTGCAGAAGGGTACTGAATCGTTCTCTGAAGGTTGGGAACAGTTTAAAACATATCAGTCTCAGTGTCCCCATCATGGTTTCAACACAGAATCGTTGCTCAGCACCCTCTACCGTGGTGTCATGCCAAAGATCTGTATGCTACTGGATACTGCGAGCAATGGAAATTTCTTAAGCAAAAGTGTTGATGAGGGATGGGAACTAGTGGAGAACCTCGCACAAGTGGACGGACAATACGGCGAGGACTTTGATAGAACATTGAGAGGTGCAACTAATTCAGACTCGGTAAGCAGAAAAGAGATCAAAGCTCTGAATGAGAAACTGGATAAATTGTTATCGGTACAACAGAAACATGTCCACTTCATGTATGAAGACGACAAAGATGATACAAAGGAGGATGATCAGGTTGAAGAGGTTAGCTTTGTGCAAAATCAAGGAGGAGGCTACAGGACGTACAACAACTACAAGCCAAATCCAAACCTCTCATACAAAAGCACCAATGTTGCAAACCCCCAAGACCAAGTTTACCCACCCAAAACCCAACAGGTTCAAAACAAAGCATATGTGCCTAAGCACAAAAACAACCAGAGTCTTCAGCCTACCCCCACCGCACCACCTGGATACGAAGCACAAGCTCAACCGCCAACTCAACAAACTCCACAGGTTGTCGATCTACTCCAACAGATTCTAAAGGGTCAGACTACTACTGCTACTAAGCTGCAAAAGAAAGTTGCTGACGTGCACTCAAAGATAGACGCTTCTCACCATGATCTAAATTGCAAATTTGAAGCATTGAATGCACGACTTAAGTATATTGAGAGTCAATAGGCATCTTTTTCTACTGTGAAGACACATGGACAACTCCCTGGGAAAGCAGTTCAAAATCCAAAGGAATATCATGCTAATGCTATCACTCTGCGGAGTGGCCGTGAGTTGCTGATTCGTGCTGAGAGCCCCAAGGTTACTGCAGACAGTAACATTCAGGAAGGGGAAGAAAAGATAATCAACGGTACAACCGAAAGCTCAACTTTAAATGTTTAACTCGACCAATCAACTCGAGCTGAAGGCAGTCAAGGGAAACCTCCAGCGAGTGGTACCCAACTTTAAATGAACAAGCTCTTCAGTGCTATTATTCAAAAGAAAGTGGTACCCAAGAAACTTGATGATCCCGACACTTTCACGATCCCTTGCTCACTAGGCCCTCTAACCTTCAGCAACTGTTTATGCGATTTGGGTGCATATATCAGTCTCATGCCATTCTCTGTTGCACAAAGGTTGGGTTTCAGTAAGTTTAAGTCTTGCAAAATCTCACTGATCCTTGCTGATAAATCAATAAGAATTCCTCATGGTATTATGGAGGATCTACCCATCAAAGTTGGAAGTGTGGAAATTCCCACTGACTTTGTAGTTCTTGAGATGGACGAAGAACCTAAAGATCCATTGTTGTTTGGAAGACCTTTCTTAGCTATTGCTGGTGTAGTGATTGATGTACAAAAAGGTGAAATCGAGCTAAACATGGGAAAGAATCTCAAGAAGAAATTCAACATCAATGACGTGATGAAGAAGCCAACCATTGAGGGTCAGGTATTCTCGATTCAAGAGATGAACGCTCTACCTGATGAGCTACTAAAGGAGTTAGCAGCAGAAGATCAACTGCAAGTTGCTCTGACTAAGTCTGCTGCTGATGGGTATTTGAATAGGGAAGCTGATGGATATGGGAAGTTCTTGAACTCATATAGAATTGTGAATGAATCAGTAGAATTCGAAGCACTGATCGAAACTGAAGTCATAGCAGCAGTTAAGACATGCTCAACTGCAGCTAGCCAAGCACCGCTAGTCTTCAGAACCAACTCGACCTCTCACGTCGAGTCAGTGGTGGAGTGCACCACTTCCACAGTCACTGACGACTGGTCTGAGCTAAAAGCTCCCAAGGTGGAACTGAAACCACTCCCTGTAGGGCTAAGGTACGCTTTCTTGGGTCATAACTCCACCTATCCTGTAATTGTTAATGATTTTCTGAATGATGATGAGTTAAACATGCTTTTGAGTGCATTGAAATATTTTGAAAGGTTATAGGATACTCTCTAGCTGACATTAGAGGCATATCACCTAATCTTTGTACTCATAGAATACATCTGGAAAATGAATCGCATTCAAGCATTGAACACCAAAGGAGATTGAATCCAAATCTTAAGGAAGTAGTGAAAAAAGAAATTCTTAAGTTGTTAGATGCTGATGTGATTTTTCCAATATCTGATAGCAAGTGAGTCTCCCCTGTTCATTGTGTTCCTAAGAATGGAGGTATTACAGTGATTAGAAATGATAAAGATGAATTGATCCCCACTAGAACTATAACTGGTCATAGAATGTGTATTGATTATAGGAAACTGAACTCTGCATCTAGAAAAGATCATTTCCCACTTCCTTTCATTGATCAAATGTTAGAACGACTAGCCAACCACCCTTACTATTGTTTCTTAGACGGGTATAGTGGATTCTTTCAAATCCCTATACACCCAGATGATCAAGAAAAAACAACAGTCACCTGTCCATATGGTACATTTACGTATAGGATGATGCATTTTGGTTTGTGTAATGCGCCTGCTACTTTCCAACGCTGTGTGACATCTATTTTTTCATATCTGATTGAGGAGATGGTCGAAGTCTTCATGGACGTTTTCTCCGTCTATGGCTCTTCCTTCTCCTCTTGTTTGTCAAATCTGTGCAGGGTACTTAGCAGGTGTGTGGAAACCAATCTTGTGCTAAACTGGGAGAAATATCACTTCATGGTCAGAGTAGGAATTGTGTTGGGTCACAAGATATCAGAGAAGGGTATTGAGGTTGATCGAGCTAAGATTGACTTTATGGTTCAGTTACAGCCGCCTAAGACGATCAAAGACATCAGGAGTTTCTTGGGACATGCAGGATTCTACAGAAGATTTATTAAAGATTTCTCCAAGATTGTACGACCGTTGACCCGCTTAATATGCAAAGAGATCTAGTTCAATTTCGATGATGATTGTCTTGAAGCATTCTTGAAGATCAAGGAAGCTCTGGTGTCTGCACTAATAGTTCAAGCCCCAGACTGGACTCTCCCATTCGAGATAATGTGCGATGCAAGTGACTTTGCTGTGGGAGCTGTACTGGGCCAGAGGAAAGACAAGAAGCTGAATGTGATCTATTATGCGAGCAAAACACTTGATGACGCCCAAGTTAAGTACGCAACCACTCAGAAAGAACTCCTTGCCGTAGTCTTTCCATTTGAAAAGTTCCGGTCATACCTTGTCGGATCAAAAGTGATTGTGCACACTGACCATGCCGCTCTTAAGTTCTTAATGAAGAAAAAAGACGCCAAGCCAAGACTGTTGCGGTGGATTCTGATACTTCAAGAATTTGACATGGAAGTTGTAGACAAGCCCGATGTAGAGAATGGAGTGGTAGATCACCTATCAAGGATGATGATAGAGGACTCGATCCCAATTGATGATTCGATGCCAGAGGAACAACTCATGACCGTTGAGTTTAAGGGTAGTCTTACTGGAATGACTCTGCCTTGGTATGCAGATTTGGTGAACTACCTTGTTGCTGATGAAGTCCCTAAGAGTTTAGATTCCTACCAGAGGAAAAAGTTCTTCAAAGACGTCACTCACTACTACTGGGATGAACCCTATCTCTACAAGAAAGGTTCTGACGGATTGTTCAGGAGATGCATTGCTGAGAGTGAAGTGCAGCGAGTTCTGGAGCACTGTCATGGCTCCACTTACGGTGGTCATTTCGCCACATTTAAGACAGTTCAGAAAATCCAGCAAGTTGGGTTATGGTGGCCAACTGTTTTCAAAGACACTCATCTCTTCATCTCCAAGTGTGATCCATGTCAGAGAATGGGGAACATTAGCAAGAGGAATGAAATGCCACAGAATTCGATTCTGGAAGTGGAAGTTTTTTACTGCTGGGGTATAGACTTCATGGGACCTTTCAACCCTCTTTCACATGGGAACAACTACATTCTGGTAGCAGTAGATTACGTCTCAAAATGGGTTGAAGCAATTGCTTGTCCAACCAACGATGGTAGAGTTGTGCTGAAGCTCTTCAAAAATGTGATATTTCCAAGGTTCGGAATCCCGAGGGTTGTGATCAGCGATGGCGGTTCACACTTCATCAACAAGATGTTTGAGAATTTATTGAAGAAGTATGGAGTGAAACATAAGGTTGCAACGCCTTACCATCCGCAGACTAGTGGACAAGTTGAAGTATCCAATAGGCAGATCAAAGCCATCTTAACTCGAGTTGTGGGCACTTCCAAGAAGGATTAGTTAGTAAAGTTAGATGATGCGCTTTGGGCCTATAGAACAACATTCAAAACCTTGATAGGAAGAACACCCTTTCAGCTGTTGTATGGGAAATGTTGTCACTTACCCGTTGAGGTGGAATACAAAGCCATCTAGGCTACCCTATCAAGGTGGAATACAAAGCCATCTGGGCTGATCACAACTAGACGGGGGCGCTTCTCGTTCTTCACGTCTTCATCGGATATTTTGTTTGGATGTGTGTTCCGAGCCTTGGAAAGAATTGCATAGTCAGCAAATATGAGGTTGTTTATTCCGGACGCCTCGTCGTTCAAGCCAACGTCGTTCAGAATAATACGGGAGACAGTGAAAGTTTGACGTGAAGCAACGAAGTTGTACATTGACACTTTGATATGGAATTTGCAAGTTTGGTCAATAATGTGTTTTAAATTTTCAGGAGTTTTAGTTTTTTTTAGTGCTTCATTGTTATCATCTCCCTGGGTAAAAAGGTAACAAAGTTTGGTTATTATTTGTATGGAAGGTGTAGGGTGTGTTTTTGAGGTGCAAGGGCATTGAATATACCTCAATTGAACTATTTATTTCCTGACATGTAGATAGATGTCTACACTTATAAATTTTAATCGGTATAAAATATTGTGTTTTTTTCTATTTTATATTTTACATAGTTTATTTTTGTTTTTTCTAATTTATATTTTTAGTTGAAGTGACTGATTTTTGTTAGTCATTAAATTGATGATTAGTACCTAATTGGAAAAAAAACAGCACTTGAAATTAGTAACCGCTACTACGTCTACCAATCCTTTAAAAAAATTATTTTGCTAGAACATCAAACCTAAGTAATATTATATCTAAGTTGAGTCATTTATAATAAAATATTTTCTTTTTCTTGACCACTAAATTGCAGTATTTTGATAAATTAGTTATTTTGATTATTCTTAAATAATATGTAAGTTTAGGTTTTACTACGTAAAATATTATTTATCAGTTTGGTTATTTTTAATTGGTATTCATATTATGGATAGTTTATTAAGTAAAAAAATATTTTTTTCATATTTTTTAAAAGAATTGTATTCTTTTTTGTTTGGTAATTTAGATAAATCTTCTAATAATTTTGGCTATACGATACGACATATTATACTTCTAATCAATATATTGGTTTAGTATAGATTACAACATAATATAACTTAATTTGATGTGAGACCTTTGAATGTCCATATTATAGTAAGTAATGTGATTAAGTACTTCTAATCAATATATTGGTTTAGTATATATTACAACATAATATAGCTTAATTTGATGTGAGACCTTTGAATGTCCATATTATAGTAAGTAATGTGATTAAGTAAATAATAATTGTCTTTTGATTTTTTTAATTAAAAATAAATAATTTATAAAACAAAAGCTGATGTGGCAAAAAAATTGGAGTTTGAGAAAGATGAGTTGGATGGCTTAAGAGGTCTCAAAACCTTACTTTTATTAGTATAAATATATATATATATATATATACATAAAATATAATTTGTAGAACAAAATATTTTGGTCGTTGTGATTCATTATAGTCTGCCGTTGACAAAAAAAAAATATTTTGGTCGATAACATCCAAATGTGACAAACTTTAGCAAAACACTTTCAAAGCTCACCAAACGATAAAAGCATTCAAACCCCAAAAGCCTACCAAGCAAATAAAGATAATGGACTCATGTTCCAAACCAAAAATATCAATAGCCCAAATCCCACTTGAAGTCAATGTCTTTCTCTAATGTTTTAAGAAAATTAAAAGGCTTAGTTGACAAATGTAAACTAATTTCAAGCCAGATATTGCACTATTTGTCTATCATACACTTGCGTTCAAATAAGTGTATAGAAGAATGTAGAATGACCAAACAATGATTCACCAAGATATATGATTGAATATCAATTAAAAATTTACTAATCAATAAAATCCTTATACTAAATGTTTGTTACAATGTTATCGAACTCTTATTTACTAGGTAAGTGTATTTAAGGCTAAGACGAACAATAATTACCGAGATATATTATTGAATTTTAAAATTCAATAAAATCTTATAAGTAAATACTTATTACAATGTTATCAAGCTCTTATGTATTAAGTGTATGTAAGGCTAAGATATATTATTAGAGAGAATAGTATTATTTTTCCAAATCGGGAAAACAGTTTTGAAGAAAACAAAATAATACAAACTTTCACAATATCGCTAAATTTAATATGAATGGCAAGAGCACTTTATGATGGTGGCATCAAAATTTTGACACATTTAAGATTTGATTGATTTTGAGTTGGAAATATATATATTTTAATATGGTATCAGAGCACACGATTCACGCTGTCCAACCTGATTCAACTCAAAATTAGTCTAATTATTGACAACCCAGACTCAAAATTTATGTCATTGATCCATTCCCGAGCATAGTGAGATTAATGGCCAAAAAATCATTATTTCAAATGACGTATTAGGGAATAATATCCTATCAAAATTAGAAGAAATCCTATTTAATATATATATGATATGAATCTCTTCACTAGTTACCAATTAATTTTAAGTTGAAAACTCATATATTCTAATATGCACTGCCTCAAATTATTTTGAGAATCAAATCCACATATATCACATTTTACTCAAATTTCTTACAGTGGGCTTATCGATAAAGAGCAAAATATATATATATATGCTATTTTATGGTATCAAATTATCAATGCTAATGGAATATCGAGAATTTGGTCCAACCAAGTGTTGGACGAATGAGAAAGCTGCATCTATTACACCACTACTGAAAGCGACTATACACGTGGAGTCTCTTAAGACCCATAGAACCCTACTTCAACCACACAATATTGTACAAAGTTTATCAATCAATTATATTTAATATTTGCAAATAATTATTTTATCCTATAGCATCTTTTATTCGTCTCTACTCTCTAGAGATGACTATCATTCGTTTTTAGTTTCGTTTATTAAAATCTTCCGTACATGATGAAAGAAGTATAATTCAGATTCTTTTTCTTTTCTTTCAAGTTCAATGTATATCGAAAGTATATAATAGTGCAAATTAATTCATTTATCCAACAAAGAGTGAAGCCACCTAACTAATACCTTGGAGATATTTTCTCATGAAAAAATGGAGAAGAAAATTAGTCAATTTGCATTTTTTTTGTTAACAATTGCGTAAACAATATTCAATCCGTAGCTCAAAATTTAAATTATATTTATTTGGGATTACATATCTATTTAATTTCAAATTTCGATAGAAAAAACTACATTAACCATTTAGTAAAACTACACTAAAATTCTTAGTTTGAGAATAGTGTTTGATAGATTTTGCATTCGTATGTTGTTTGCATTCAAAATTCATTAAAAAAAATTTAGTGATACAACTTCCTAATGAGATCAAATTTCTATAAATTTTGATATTCCGACGGTATAATCTTCTTGTTGTAAATTTTTTGTTATATTTCTAAAAGTATTATGTAAAACTTTATGAAATAAATTCTTATAAAAAACTTATACTAGTTTTTTTTGTCAACCTTACTTTTTTCTTTAATCAATAATTGGATTAATAAAATTCACTTCATAACCAAAATTCATACACTAATTTTTTTTTTCTTTTTGTGTTGAAAAAAATCAAATTTTAATATCTTAAAATTTATAAAGCTATCACTACCCCACTAAAGTTTTCTTATAATCCAAAAAATATTTATAGGGCATGAAAGGACTAAAACTTGAAAACATTAAAGTGGTAAATAAAGGAAAATAAACATTGAGTGTTTTGATCAGAACAGCAAACACGTGAAAGCCTCTGATTGGTTTTCTCTACAATACCAAAAAATTGGCAGTCGCATTCGAAGACTATTGGACAACACGCGAGCACAAAAGACTTGACATCGAACGTACGGTCGGATTTAGAG
Source organism: Lepidium sativum (assembly GCA_023374145.1). NCBI lineage: Eukaryota > Viridiplantae > Streptophyta > Magnoliopsida > Brassicales > Brassicaceae > Lepidium > Lepidium sativum. The sequence continues at coordinate 134,877 of JAKUCM010000354.1, read as the reverse complement.
CTCAATTCGACACGTGAACGAGCCAACCAATCAACGGATCCTAGATAGATGATGACGTCAACTTTGTCGGAAAGAAAAATCGGAAACTAAAAAATATAAAGACGTTGATTGGTTAATGCCATTCTCTTATCAACTGCCACGTATTTGATTTATCTGTTTGAGTGTTACAACTTTATATTATTCCTCCCTCTTCATTAGAACTTTTGGCTTTTTCTTTCTTTATTTGTCAACTTTTTCTTAACCAATTACATTATTCCACATGCTGAAATCTGCAGAGCCCACGAAGATATTGCTTTCTTCATCGGTTTACTATATTATTGTTTTTTAATAGTTTTCCATTTCTTCTAGATTTTTAAGTTTTCTATAATACACCATTACATTATATATAGGAGATAAATAATAACTGCATAACTATTCTGAATATAGAATTTGACATTACTTTTTAATTCCTTTTCAGAATTTTGTAAAATTACTTAAAATTAATTAATAATCATTAAATTCTGCTAAATATAGAATATGACGGATTTCATATTCATAACTAAAATTATATCATTCTGCACAATTCCAAATGTACTAGTCATGGCTATTGTGACACGAAAACGTGACTGAATTTGCATAATTTTTTTTTGGTAATAGTTAGATCAATAACTCAATCCATAGTCAAACCCTAACTCAATCTATGCCCAAAATTAATCATAATTATTAGCTAATTATATTGTACTATTACTTACATAAAAATGAAAGTGTTACACAATGACATAAAAGAGAACAATAAATTACGTGCAAATGGTCAACGTACAAGAAAAATTATAAGGAAAACATAATATAATAATTTAGAATTCCTCACAATTCCTTTCATGTAGCTGGTAAAGTTTTTTTTTTTTAAATATGCTGAATGAAAAAATTCAGCATATTCAGCTGAATTTGACTCAGTTAGGCCCATAGGTAAAATATCATTTTAACAGGTATGTAAATCTACGAGTGTGTATATATATACATATATTTCGCCAAACTATTTGGTTGTATAGATGATCTAGCTAATAATTTTGATATATTTAATTTTTTTCTAAAGAAATTATAAAGAATAATCGGGTATAGATCATATATTTATATATTTAAGATGATTCAACGTAACAACATCTAATATTCCTATATAGTACATAGAGAATAAATGAAATGAGTACTCTATGAATAGCAATTGTAGCATAGTACACATAAATGAGGCTCATATTATAGATATTCATGAATATAGAGAGAAAGAAAAATGAGAACCAGATGCTGTACTATATATATATATATATATATAGATATGTCCTATGGTGTGTTCAAATACATATATACGTATAAAGATATTCATCTATTGCTGGATACGTAAATAAAGGTCGTGAATGAAATTATGTTGAAAACTACAAGTGAATAAAAACTTATACATGTATAAAAAGGTTAAAAAGCAAAGTCGTGAATATATTAACATACTTATCACGAATATAGAGAAATGAATAACGAGCCCTCTAATAGAGGAGAGACAAGTACACTACTGTACACGCTATAGAACACAAGAAATATAGATCACATTGTGCTTAAATCCAAAATCATATATAATCTTTAGAACACACAAACATCAGCGAAGATTCTTGTTACTGTGAAATCATATTTCTTAAAACACGGAAATATGTAATGTGTTTAGCAAACATGGAGATCAAAAGCATAAATAGAAGCCAAGATTGGTACGAAACCATAGATTGGTATCTTTTTATTTAATGGTTGCCAATAAACATACGACATTATTATTAAGGTATGTTTTATATATTCAAGCTTTCTAAGCTTCTTCAACTTCTTCCAACATTAACAACATTTGTTTTCTTCACTCATCTTATAATATAGCCTAAACAAAGTTGATATAGAGTGATTCAATTGTGATTTATCACACTTTTAGAATCACACACATAGCATAAAGTCTTATAAATTTACCTTCTTGTGTCAGACAACAATCACCATCATTCAAAGCCAGAGAGTTAAAGCAGCTGTTGTGTCTAGCCTCCATGCAAATCCACCAAACTCCATTTTCCACACATCACACGGCACCGTTTTGGTGTATTTTGTTTCTTGCCACGTGTACTGCATCCTCACCCTACACGTAAAACTTCGGTAGTTACAATACATCGCCGTCATTGTCTCCTCCGTCACCAACCACACAACAACTTCCGGCAACGACGAAGATTCCTCGCCGGAAACATTCCTCCGATAAGCTTCATTAATCCACACCACACGATTCATCAATCCATCCGATACAAAAGCTGGACACGTGTCCTTACCTAAATTATCAAAGATCTCAACGTCCGAAGCATGAGAACTCAAACTAACATCACCGACGCTTGTAACAGATTCCACCGTTACCCAAGTCTCTATCTCCGCCGTTACAACGCCGTTAAACATACCCCATGTGTTGGTTTCTTCTCCGGTTATTGTTTTCACCGTTGGATCGAGATTATCTTGATCTAACGGTGAGTTTTCACCGGAAAGATCAGAAATTTCCGGTAAGAGTTGGAGAGTAACAATTCCAGTTTGTTCTCGACCATCAACAACGTCAGATCTCTTACCTCGACATGTGCTTTTATTATTCTTCGAAACCCTAACATACTTTCTTTTGGTTCTTTTACTCATACCATATAAGTTGTTGTTGTTGTTATCACCAGACGGAGCAGAACTCGGCTTTGGAGCTATGGGACGATACCGGAGCATAAGAGTATCAACAGAAACCTTATCCTGCGCCTTACCGGCGTATCTTAGCCACTCATCTTGATCCATTATGTTTCTTTCTCTTTCTTCGAAAACACTATCTCTCTCTCTATACTTTGTCTCTCTCTCCGGTGAGTCGAAAAGACTATCATTCGGGGCAAATGAGAAGGAATGGTAATACGCCACGTGGCTTTACGGTTTGCGTAAGATACAGTTAAATCATTGGATGGTTTCTCTTCATCTCCTATATGCACCATATTATGTCTTTTTTTTTTCTTTTACATATTAAGATAAGACTTACAATTTTTTTTTTGTATCATTTATTTTTGATAACGATTCTGAACAACCCCAAGTTTCATCTCTTGTAAAAATCTCTTATTATTAACTTTACAGTTCAAGAAATCATGTTAATCTTACATATATATCTCGATCATAGTAATCATAACGCCATATAAGTATATATGTAGTCATGTACGTATGCTTGTTCATCATCTCCCTATAACATAAATGTGGCTTAAAATCATTTTTATATATTCCCATCATCTTATATGTTTTTTTAACAATTGAATCAATATAAAATCTCAAAATCCAAACAATATCACCTAAAAATTACACAATTTCATGGACTAAGATCTCCGGTAGAATTGTATTACTTTAAATATATAGATATAAACAACTAGCTATGACTAAAAACTAACAAAAGTATAGATTGCAAGCTAGTAAACACGAAATTCAATTTGAAATAAAGATTTCACATGCAAACAACGAAAGCAACGTCTTTTCTTACAATGCACATATATATATATATAGATGCATGCCATATACACAAAAGTTACGGTTAATTATGATACAATGGGAAGTACTATTAGAAAACCATTAATATATAAATTCTGGTCACTTAATTAATATATATATTATAAAATTTAGTAACGTATCAGTATGATCCAACACATAATAGTATTAAATTTTGACGGGCCACTATGAACGCAGATACACACACGTACGTCGTTTACATGGAACCAATCTATATATAGTTACCCACATAGATGCATACACATAGGTCCATGTGGTGAAATTAATTGTATTGTTTATGAAAAATATATGAAATGTAATATAAACGCGTGGGTCCTAAGAAAAAGGAAATAATATGAATGAGTAGGTCCTACGTAAAACACAATATGCTGTTTTACCTTATTTGAAAGCTCTGATTGGCCGCTGTAGACTCCGGCAAATCAAATTGCATTAAGTGTCCTCCATTTATCAGTTGAAAAAGCTGTCATGTCATGACTCATCGCACATTTCAAAATGTATACAATAAATGTATTTATTCTCTGTGTATATATTCATCGTTACATTATGCATGCCTACATCTGAAGTGGAGCAGAAAATGTTACTATGGCAAAAAGACGGTTGCTTTTAAGAAAAAAAAAAAAAGAGACGGTTGCTCTGACAGCATCAGCATCAGATAACTTTCCATGGGGTTTTTAGAAAAAAAATAAAAATAAAAATGCGGAGCCAATTAGGGTCTGCCACGTGGCGGACCCTGATTAGCTCCGTGTTTTTTCAATTTTTTTTTCCCTAAGAACCCTCTTTTCCTGAACCTCTGATTCATGTGCTCTAAGTATCTACTATTCAACAAATTTTAGACATAATTCCACATGAATATAATTGTGGAGTATTTTTTTCTTCAACTGGCATCGACAAAAATTGGATTGATTGTTGAAATGTAATAGTGTAAATGCGACTTCGGGTCGTCTGAACCATTGCTTTAGCCATTAGTTGTAACGCGTAACCACTAAACTGGGAAAAATTTAGCTTATTGAGTTAATTTTTTAAGATGTTGGTCGTATTTAAGTCCTAGGCTTAAGGAATTTAAACTAGCCCGGTTCGATTTAACCGGTTCTCGGTTTATTCAGGTTTTGTAATATTGTTCCGAGTTGAACTGATTTAATAAACTGTTCGGTTCGTGTCGGTTACTTCAGTTAATCGTTTCAGTTATTGTGTCAATAATGCAATCCGTTTAAACCGAAAATGTTTAGTAGATTTCGGTTTTTTGTCCTATTTGCCGGTTAAATCGGTTAATATCAGTTTTGATTACAAATACATGAAAACATTACATAATACATAAGGTTCATACTTGCAAATACTAAAGACAATAACATTTTGCTTAGAAATACATGAAAATATTACATATTACATAAAGTTCTTCTATAATTGGCAAATCAACACAACAAATACAAATTACAATACCTCAAGAAACTAGATGTTTCATCTCCATTTTGTTTCTTCTCCATCTTGCAGTCTCAGACCTTCACAATATAGCAAACAAATACCAATTTTTGCAACAAAGTTTCAAAATCAAGTGTAAGGATTACACAAGAACATCAAAGTGCTAAGACTATGTATTACTCACCATATGACTTGGTCCTTCACTGCCATGTGAATTTCGTTAATCTGCAGGGAAACATAGCATTGTTAGAATGATTTTAAACTCAGCAGAATAGACAAACATAACATTATACTTACCAAGAGACTCAAAGAAGTCAATTTCCTCCAACATTTGTGCCAAGTTTGCAATTTGGGCTTTGGATTGAATTGAAGTCTTCAGCCACTTTTGTGTGCATAATAAAGCTTCAATCATATACGGTGTCAAACAGCTCCTATACGGGTCCAACAGTCGTCCACTAGTGCTAAACACGGACTCACTTGCAACAGACGATACTTGGATTGCAAAAACATCTTTGGCAAGTTCAGATAAAACCTGAAACTTGACACTATTTTTCTTCCACCACAATAGCACATCAAAAGACATACCTAATGAATTTTCCACTCTTGCCTCTGTTTTTTCATTGAGATATATATCCAGCTATGTACATCCCTCTTCATTGCTCTTTTCACTAACCATTTGACTGTAAATAGAATCCATTCTCTCATAACCATCATCATCATCTGACAGGTCAAACACACCAGTAGACTGCTCGGAATCTCCATGATCACTTCGGTTTCCAGCCATATCAATCTGCTCCAAAGGCTTGTACCTAATACTATACTCTGCATATAAGCTCTTCATACAACTTGTGACAGAACTATGTAGTTGTCGACATTCGATGGTGTCCTTACCATAGAGTTTTTCAAAGCACATAGTAGCAAACTGCATCTTGTTCTGTGGATCGAAGACACTAGAAACTATAACAAGCACATTCATATTCAACAAGCCATCCTAATATTTTTCAAATTTATTCCTCATAACATGTGCTTGTTGTCTTACTTCACTATCACTACTAGTACATTTTGTAATAAGATTCCTTTCTATTGTTACAATCTCATTGTAACAAAGTGTAGACGTTACTGATTTAGAAGCTGAGAAAGCCAATGTACAATTGAAGAAGAACTTGAGGAATTTCACTAACCTTTGCACTTCATTCCAATCTATAGTAGTTGGCGGTCCAACTCGTTTTTTCTTTTCTTTCTCATCATCTTCTTTGAAGTACTCATTGTTCAGCATGCCTTCAGCCGACATCTTCTCAAAAGCAACTCGTAATTTCAGAGCTGACACCAACATCAGATAGGTGGAATTCCAGCGAGACATACTTATTTGCATTCTGAATACTTAATTCAAAGGACTTTAACCTTTCAAAAGATGATCGAACATACTTAATTGCATTCTGAATAAACACAACACTATCATTGACATTTGCTAGCCCATCCCTCACAATCAAATTTAATATATGAGCACAACAACGCGTATGTAAAAGAGCACCACCTTGAACTTATGCATTTGTTTCTCTTGCTCTCAATGTTTCCGAAAATAATCTTAGAGCTTTGTCATTACCTTTTGCATTATCGACTGTAACTGTGAAAACCTTCTGAATTCCCCATTCATCAAGGCAGTCAACAAGCTGCCCCGCAATAGTCTCCCCTTTGTGATATGTGAAGGGTTTAAAACTGATGATCCTTTTCTGCATTTGCCAGTTTTCATCAATCCAGTGTGCTGTGACGACCATGTAGTTGTAAGAAGTAGTAGGCGACACCCAAATATTTGTGGTGAGAGACACCCTTCTCTTATCATCAATAAACACACTCTTTAGAGCAGCCTTCTCTTTCTGGTACATTGCAACAATGTCCCTAGTACATGTCCTTCTAGAAAACGTGTTATACATGGGTAAAACATTGAAACAAAATCGTTTCCAGCCCTCTGATTCAACAAATGAAAACGGTAATTCATTGATAACCACCAATTCATTTACTGATCTCCTAAAAGCCAACAGATCATAGGTAATGACTTTCATGTTCCCACCAATATCACTACTCAAAACCTTTTGACTACCACTATCAAGGAAAGTTTTATAGGCCTTACATCTACCTATGTGACCTCGCATTGGACTTGTTCTCACCGTTTTGGAGTCACAACTAATCTCTTTACCACAATACCGACAACTACTTTTCTTACTACCATCATCAAGCTGAATAAAATGTTGCCATACCTTTGCTCTTTTGGCAAACTTCTTTTTCGGAATTGGTAGCCGACCAGAAGCAGTTGACCTCTGTGTTTCAGCTTTTTCATTCTCGGTGTTAATGGGTTCTGGTTCAGGGATCCCATGTTGATGTTCTTCAATTTCCATATTATTGTTGCCCACACTATCCATCTCACTAGCCATCTCCAAACAATTTATTAAAACAAAACTCAATATAAAATCGATAAACAAATTAATGTAGCAGAAGAAACAAACAGATTTAGGATGTACTCGTTAATGAAGCAAACATAGATCAATAGCAAAATCGATAACCCAAACACACATGCGTGAAGCAAAATCAAAAATAGAACAAAAGTCAGAAGGGTTCCGTTCAGTTACCCAAACACACATGCCGAATGAAAAACTCATGGGTTCAGTAAATCGAAGCAAAATACCTGAATATCCAAGGGTCGCTTGCAGATCGTAGATCAAAAACAACCAAAGAACCGGAAATTCTAAAGGGAATTGGAAGGCGAAATCAGAAATCATAAATGAAATCGAATGGGAAATAGAATCGGAAGTAGAAATCGGAGATCGAAAAAGGGAATATCGCAGAGAGAGGAGGATTCGTCTCTTCGACAAAGAGAAGAAAAATGAAATGAAAACGGAGGAGGGAGAGGGTAATTGGCTTAAGTAAAAATTTCGGTTGGCCTAAAACCAATCAGTTATCTCTAAACCGAACCGACCAAACCGTAAACCGAATTACATTTTAAATGATTACCGATCAGGTTTACAAGCCGGACGAATTAGAATCTGAAAACCGATTTAATCGGTTCGATCGGTTCGGTTACTTTCAGTTCGGCTTTTATGCCCAACTCTAATTTAAACAAAAAGAAATCATCTGATTCCCTTGATTACACATAATTTTTACAAATTATAACTTAAAACATTCATAAACCTAAAAAGATATTCTAATAAACATAACAATACGCCAACTAGATATAATTGTTTTTTCAGTTTCCAGGTTATGATGTACTATGTCAGATTCTATATTTAATTTTTGTTCAAACTAAATGGTCGATGTTTTTTTTTTTCTGTTGTCTTCACATGTGTTCCACCATCTTGATTTCTTCTATCTTCGCTTCATTTTCCGCTTGAGAAAATTATTTGTCTGGTTTATCGTTCACTCCTTAGAGCACCCACATCAAATGTGAAAAGGGGTTTTTAGAAGAAAAAAAAAAACACGGAGCCAATCAGGGTCCACCACGTGGTGGGCCCTGATTGGTTTCATGTTTTTTAAATTGTTTTTTGTATTTTTTTTTTCTAAGAACCCCCTAATGGGATTCTTTAATGTGGATGGTCTTATATGCTATTCACTAAATATTACTTCTCCTTGTATGCTATTTACTAAATATTACCGCTCAAGTGCACTAAAAGTTTAGTGTCTTAAGCTTGACATTATTTCGAAAGAAAATTGATACAAGAAAAAGATGACACAACATTAGTAGAAAATAAGTCAATTTTGACTATAACTATAATCATAAATCGGTCAAAAAAATAGTTTTTTGATTAATTTTTGACCAACATAAATTTTCAACCAATAATTTTTTACTCTTCCATTTTGATCAAAAATTAATCAAAATAACTGTTTTGGACTAGTTTTTGATTATAATTATGGTCAAAGTTGAGTTGTTTTCTAGCCGTGTATATATTATCATCAAAAAATGATTATAATACTTTGATAATATATGAATTCGTCAAAATATTTTGATTATTTAATAACTAAATATTTAATTCGATTTTGGTTATGTTGATTAAAATTTTAGTCCAAATTTTTTTTGATTATAATATAACAAATGTTTTGTTGTAGTAAATAGAATAGCTCAGGAGAACAAGTCATGCATACTTTAATTTTTAATTCACATTCATATAAAGAAAAAGAGAACAAGCCATGCAAAAATTAGTGAAGCAAGGCTATGTGAAAGGTTAAGAAGTGAAGAAGTTGGATTTATATATGGATTTCAGAATAAATGGGGCTTTAAAATTTCTATAAGGCCCAATTAAGTAAAAGTGGTCGTGTGTCTAGCAGCCGCTGTGTCATCGTGGAACTCTCATTTTCTCTCGTCTCTCTTTTTACTTCTTCGTCGTTCCTTTCCTCAGTTCCCAACTGTTTCTCCTTCGATCCTCTCCTTCGTCGATCTCGTTGGTCCATTTTCCGGTGAGATTATCTCCCTCGGTATATCTCGTTTACGAATCTCCGGATTTCGACATTTCATTGATAGCTATTTTTATACATTCGTTTGGATCTGTATGTAGTCTCTGATTTCTAAGGCTGGTTCGTTCTTGTATTTTTTTTGTATTATGTGTATTTCAATCGGCCAGTCTCATCATCTCTGCTTTATTGTTTTCTTTTGATTCAGTTTTTTTGTTGTTCTTCAGCGAGCTGATTGATACAAACGTTAAATATTCAAATGGTTGGAGGAGTTATCCAGCAAATTCTTAGGAGGAAGCTTCACTCCCAATCAATTGTAAGAGTTTTTTCAATTTAATTCGCGTTTTCATATATTTTCAGCTTGGATCTGCACTTAGAGATTATGTAAGCTTCTCATAGGGCAGGAGACAATGATTTGTAGGGTTTTTCTTCTTGTCGAATAACATGTCTTTCGAATTGTGTAAGCTTCTGGTCTAATGTATAATCTATGTAAAATGCTGATTTGGAGCTGTATTTTAGTCTAGAGTTGATAAAGTTGCCTTGAAGTTTTCTCTTAGCATTGGTTTTGTGTAATCTACAGACAACTCCGGTCCTGTCATGGTTTTCTTCGAAAAAAGCACATGAGGACGCTGGGTCTTCTGGCATAAGAGCACTTGCCCTCTTGGGTGCTGGTGTTACAGGACTGTTGAGTTTTTCTACAGTAGCATCAGCTGATGAGGCTGAACATGGATTGGAGTGTCCAGACTACCCTTGGCCTCATGATGGCATTCTCAGCTCATATGACCATGCTTCGTGAGTGATATTATCACCACCCTCTTTTCTTCTCATTTGGTGGATAGCATTGTTCTAAAAGATTTATACTGTATTATCTTATGAAGGTGTTATGTTGTATGAGCAGGATCCGTCGTGGGCATCAAGTTTATCAGCAAGTCTGTGCATCTTGCCATTCAATGTCTCTGATCTCATACCGAGACTTGGTGGGTGTCGCTTACACAGAAGAAGAGGCAAAGGCGATGGCAGCTGAAATCGAGGTAGTAGATGGACCTAATGATGAGGGGGAGATGTTCACCCGTTCTGGTAAACTCAGTGACCGTTTTCCGCAACCATATTCAAATGAATCTGCTGCAAGGTTTGCGAATGGTGGAGCCTATCCACCTGATCTAAGTCTTATAACTAAGGTCTGCTGCCTTCAATTAACCTGAACATCTGTGACAAACATGTGTTCAGTGTTTAAATTTGTTTTAATGTTTTGTCTGCCAGGCACGTCACAACGGTCCAAATTATGTCTTTGCTCTTCTGACTGGTTACCGTGATCCTCCTGCTGGAATTTCGGTAAAACTCCTACCTAAATTTTCCACATTGGACTTCTTCAAATTCAAATTGCTGGCTGTGAAAATTCCCATGATAACTCTACAGATAAGAGAGGGGTTACACTACAATCCTTATTTCCCTGGGGGAGCAATTGCTATGCCAAAAATGCTCAATGATGAAGCTGTTGAGTATGAAGATGGTGTCCCCGCCTCCGAGGCACAGGTTAGTTTTCCTCCACTTAGACTACTAGAAACACGAGTCTTTGGGCCCAATGGACCTGTCCTTTCTCAGTGTCATGACATTAACTTTACATTTTGATTGCGGTACAGATGGGTAAAGATATTGTATCATTCTTGTCCTGGGCAGCTGAACCAGAAATGGAAGAGAGGAAACTGGTAGGTTTATCTTTGTATTTTCCCCTGGTGCATATCGCATTCTCGCCCTAGACTAGGCAAAGTTGCTAGATTTAGTTTATAAATGAACTAGACGACATAGAGAACCAATTATTTTACTGAAGTGAGCTATGCTATTAGGTTTTGGTCTGCTGCTAAGACAGTAACATTTAAATTTGCTGTGAACACGGTATGACCCTTTCCTCAAGAGACCCTCAAACTCGGCTTCCAGACCAATCCGAAGGAACCAGCAAAAACTGATAATTAGCTCTTGTGTGTTGACATATTACATGGCTGGCTAATGTGGTCTTCATTATATGCAGATGGGTTTCAAATGGATATTCCTACTCTCTCTCGCTTTGCTCCAAGCAGCATACTACAGGCGACTGAAATGGTCGGTTCTCAAGTCCCGCAAGCTGGTTCTTGATGTGGTAAACTAAAGAAAGGTTTTGCAGTTGGCCAACACAGTTGTTTTGTTATAAAAAGAGGAAGAGCTTTTCTCTGGGTAATAACGTATCTCCAATTTTTATGTGTCATAAAAATCTCTGATGGGACCAGTTCTCACCTGAAGGTGAAAAGACCTATCTTTCTTCATTTTCTCTTCCTCTGATTCTTTATTAGAGATTTTTTGCTGATAATAACGATAAATATTTTGGCCTCATAATCGCCACATGATTTTGGGATTATATCAATTTGTTTTTGTTTCTTCTCCCATACCAGTCCGGTTCATCTTTCCGGTGTATCTCAATAAAGAATAGCTTTTGTTTTTCCTTTAGTCCTTTTTCGTCTGTCATTGAATCTTTAATCAGAAGTAGCCCTGTGCAACCTGTTCCCAAACCGATACCGACACAAAAATATGTGTGATTCAGCTCGGTTCTGATTCCTATCCGAGAATTGATCAGGTATCCAAAGATCTGATTACCCGCATCTGAAAAGAACTGATCTGCAATTGGAACTGTAACGGGTCCAATACGATTTCAGAACCGATCTGCATTTGGAAAAGTAACAGGTCCTATAGGATTTCACGACCTGAACCCGATAAGAACCAACCGAATGCTCAGGCCTAGTCAGACTGACGAGTAACACAAAGCGTACGCAGTACCGACAAAAGCTTGATACCAAATGTAACCATTTTTCATTCATTTGTATGTTGTAATAGATAGGAATATAATTGCATAAAAGTAATTTAAATTGACAAAACTACTACACCTTATACTGTTTACAAAAAATTTTCTCTAACAACCCCATTGCTTATTCTCCTCTGAAATAAATATCATCCAATGAACTCCAATTTTTATAACCTATATGATCAATGTAGTAACTATAATAAGAGTGTTACTCTTACCATTACAATGTTTCCTCTTTTGCCTTTCGATCAAACTCTGACTGGCTTTTGCAGAACAGCAGAGAGATAAACTTGAGCATCAGCTTTCTCTCCAATAACCCATTTTAGCTTCTTATACCCAAACTTCTCGATCAAACGTGTAAGATCTTTCTTCTTTTGATCCGTAGCGCAGTAGAAATTATCTAACCAAAACAAGCCACCAGGTTTCAAAACCCGCTCGAGATCAAACATCAAGAACTCTAGCTTCTCGGGTTTGCCCTCGACATCTAATCCGCTTGACGCATGGATGAGATCGAAAACATTGTCAAGAATAGGGAATCTATGGTCTAAACTTAAGAACAATGGAAACAGTCCTCTTGCAGCCATGAATTCACTAAAAGGAGCACCATTGTTTAACGTGTAAGTGATTATAGTCACATTCTTCTCAGCCATTCTAGCTGCGAATGTCCCTGTTCCACCACTAATATCGAATCCGATTCGGATTTTCCCACTTCCTAAACCCAACACATCATCAATCAAGAAATCATTCTTCCCCTTAACCTCCACAAAGCTATCTTTCTCATTACCTAAATCAAAGCAACCAACACATTCCTGACTAATTTTCTTACCTTTCAAGCAATCAAAACTCTTGCAGCCAAGTCCACTCCAGTTAATACTTTTGTTACTTACAGTTCTCCATAGTGATTCAGGAAACGGAGTCAGATCTTTCTTTTGAACTGATTTCGCTAAACATCGTCTTCGTGGCAATGGTTCACATGCACGGAGAATCAACTTTTGACCAAGACTCCAATCATCAGGACATCTATCGAACGCTTTATATGACATATACTGAGAAAGCAAATCAGCAGATTTTTCACAAAAATGTCCAACGGATGATACCATTTCAGTGATCCCAGTACGCGAATCTTTTCCCAGTGGAAGCTGATTACGCTGAAGGAATAGTTTGAGCTCGGGAACAATGTTTGGTCGAGAGATATCAATAGATTCGTAGCCAAGCATCTGTTTCTCCATCTGAGCTAGCTTGCGTTGAGATGAATCGATCTCTTTGAGGATTAGAGAGAGATGTTGAGAAACGAGAGAGATATTGTTGGAATTGTGGATGAGTGACGAGTTGGCTTGGGAATGAGATGAGAAAGCGTATAAGGCGAAGAGATTTGTGGTAACGACGGAGAAGAGCATAAGGAGATTCACAGCGGAGGACCAAATAGATGTTCGTCGGAATCTGGCGGTTCCATCACCGATCTTCAGAGACACAGATCCCATCTTAGAAGCTTCTTCGACGATAAAAGTAAACGAGAGAGTAAGAAGAGCTCAATTTAAGTTCTCACTACAAGTTAAATCTCCATTGTTGCCGATCTGCACAGAGAAATTTCAAATTTAGAACATCTACACGATTCATCTATAACATTCTACATTCCAGCAATCAATTTACGAAACGGAAAAACGAAAAATAATCATCATAATCTAGATTACTCGATTCTCAATCATTCAGATCTACCACAAATTAACAAGATAAATTGCGATGAACAAACCAAAACTAAGATTCATGACTATGGAAATTGATGAGTACCGTGATTTCAAGTGAGAAGATTTGGTGAAGTTAGTTCTACACTCCCCAGAGCTGATATCGTTGTTAATGGAGAGTGAAACGATCACCGACATGAGTCAACACGTGACTCTGTTATGTCGTATGTGATTCTTCATCATGGGCCATATCTTGGGCTTAACTCAAGAGCTGTGATTTTCATAACGGGTCATATCTTGGGCTTAACTCAAGAACTCTGATTCTCAAAATTGGGCTTCGTAATAAGTTTGGCCCATGTATCAAGCAAACCTTCTTCTTCGCTTAGAAGTTGTACGATTTATGGGTAAATTAGAAAGGGAACAATGTCACTACAACCTGTAATTATCGGACAAAATTGATTAAATTTTCAAAACTTCTTTTTGTTCATTTTTGAAAAATATTTCAATTGCATTGATTCGACCATTGATTTGACCACTTGAACATTCGGTAACTTCAAATCAAATGTTTCTAAAATAAAATTAAATTCAGTTTGAAATGTTGTATTTATTTTTGAGCTAATTTCTGGAAAGAAAGGTTTAAAGTTTTTTATAATAAGTAAATCAAATAGAAATTTGGAAACAAGGTTCTGAAAAAGCCGCAAAACCACCGGCGCACATAACTTTCCGTCATCTGTAATTCTCCACCGACGTGAGAAAATCAGATCTCTTTATGGTGCTTCAAATGTCCCTTTCATGGACTTTGCATAAACCCAAATGGCGAGTAAATCTGATCATCAGTATTATCTTCATCACAAATCTTCTAGGAGATTGAGACTTGTATTGTGTTTCACCAGTGTTCTTGGGTTTGGATTCGTTGCATCGTTTCTTTGCCTTTCTTCTTCCAATATCACATTCTCTGCTGTTTCTTCATTGTTGATTCCAGTAAATCGAGCAGAGATTCAAATTTCGAACATCAGTTCCCAGATTGTTCATAAGGTGCTCAATCTTTCTCCTCTATTTCAATTGATTGTGTTTCGAGATATTTTCATGGAATAAACGGTAAATTTCATTCTTAGGTTTCACGAAATCATGATACAGAAGACAATGCCCGATTCTTATCAGCAACATTTGCCGATATACCGGCGCCGGAATTACAATGGGAGCAAATGCAATCAGCTCCAGTTCCTCGTCTTGATGGATACTCTGTACAAATTAAAAATTCTTTGTATGTTTTCTCCGGCTACGGAAGTCTTGACTACGTAAGAACTTTAGTTTAAATGTATAATAAGAACACAGTTCACAACTTCTTCGAAAATGTGTTAGTAATAGATTTGAACTCATTTGATTATTTTCCTACAGGTTCATTCTCATGTGGATGTGTTCAATTTCACAGACAATACGTGGTGTGACAGATTTGACACTCCTAAAGCAATGGCGAATTCACACCTCGGGATCGTGACAGATGGACGATATGTGTATGTGGTTTCAGGGCAGTATGGTCCTCAATGCAGAGGACCAACTTCACGTTCCTTTGTCTTAGATTCAGTCACAAAGACGTGGCTTGAGTTCCCTTCACTACCAGCTCCAAGGTAAAGACTTTTAGCTCTGATGTTCTTACGTTATTCGTATAGTTAATTGTGATTATTGAGCTTGTTTCGTTGGTTATAGGTATGCTCCTGCAACTCAGATATGGAGAGGGAGGCTTCATGTGATGGGTGGAAGCAAAGAGAATCGCAATGCAGTTGCTTTTGACCATTGGAGCATTGCTGTAAAAGATGGCAAAGCCCTGGATGAATGGCGGGAAGAGGTTCCCATCCCTCGAGGTGGACCACACAGGTATTGTATTGTCTTCAATTACTGACTGTTTTGTCTGAGTACTTTAGTTTTCTGACATTTGTAGTTTTTACGTCTTTGAAGGGCTTGTGTAGTTGCTAGTGATAAACTACTTGTAATCGGTGGTCAAGAAGGTGACTTCATGGCCAAACCTAACTCACCAATCTACAAGTGCTCACGAAGACGAGAGGTCTACTCTCCTCTTGAATCCTGATTCTTACTGAATAAACCTAAGAGTCACATCTAGTTTCTAACGTTTTTGGTTCCCATTTCAGATCTTTAATGGTGAGGTGTACATGATGGACGATGAGATGAAGTGGAAAATGTTGCCACCACTGCCAAAGAACAATTCCCACATTGAATCTGCTTGGATCATTGTCAATAACTCGATTGTTATCGTTGGTGGTACCACAGATTGGCATCCACTGACCAAAAGGCTTGTTCTTGTAGGAGAGATCTTCCGGTTTCAGTTAGATACTTTGGTAAGTACTATGATCATAGAGCTCTGTTTGTTTGTTTTTCTTTTGGTTTCTTAAAACTGAATGTGAACTATTTGCAGACTTGGTCTGTGATTGGAAGATTACCATACCGAATCAAAACAACAATGGCTGGATTCTGGAATGGTTATTTGTACTTCACATCGGGACAACGAGATCGAGGAGTGGATAATCCACAGCCCGGCAAAGTTATTGGAGAAATGTGGAGAACAAAGTTGAAGTTTTGAATGTATATATCCATTTTAAAATTTATGATAGATAATATATCAAATTAACAAAGTGTAAAAACTTTTAATGTTTTTTGTATATTGTTGATTTGATAAATTAATTTGCATTGTTTTTGACGTGGAGGTCAAATTAGGTCGAAGATATATATATTTTAAAGTTGTGTAAAAGATGACTATATGAAGAATTATATTAAGTGAAAACCTAATCAAATGGGACTATATATTGTTTATATTTGTCTGAGTGTATGAATCATCAACAAGCCCATTCTCTGATGTAACTATGTTAGAAGAATAATGACAAATCTTGAGATAAAGATTTGAAAAATTGCTATAGTGGTCGGTCCATGAGAATGACATGTTCTATTTGTTTATTTAGGGTGTGATTGTTAAATGTGTTGCGGGGCGTATTATACGTGGTGCGTTTTTCTATAATTGTTACCGATCACTTAAAAACATCATTAAAAGCTTTTTTTCTTTTAAAATAAACAGTAAAACCGCTACAGTAATTTTCCTTTGTAAACTACTATTTTTATTCATATCCAAAATTACTACTACCTACCAGCGGATTTATTTAAAAGTACGTTCATATTTCTTTTACTTCTTCCCAACTTTTTGTTTAAGAAAACACCATAGTACCATTTTTTTTACTTTAATAAACAGAAATGTTACAAAATAGATTTGAGTTAATATAAAATCAAAATTTGGCATGCAGTTTTTAACAGAAAAAAAAAACGCCTATAGTAGAAATAAATGATGGAGAAGATATGTCAGATTTAAAAGATAATATTGCAACTATATTATGGGAAAATCAAACTACTAGATATTAGTTTTGTTTTTTTTTGTCAACATTAGGCCACAAATAGCCGGTCCATTAGTCAAGTTCTTGCAAATACAAGCGGGGGGACTCGATCCCAAGATGTGCAAGTGTGCATGCCTCTTGTGAACTTACCATCTGCCACTAGGCTAATTGCTACTTGCAATATTAGTTTTGTTTATATTTCTTTTTGTTTGTTTATCAATTTGTAATGCAATTTTAATTACTTAATTTTAAATTTAATAAAAATAATTATATTAATAATATTTTTAATATTAGGTGAAAACCGCACTGCTTTTATATTTTCACCAATCATATAATTTTTGTCCCGATTTTTAATTTAAAACCGCATTTGTACCGTACTACTTAAAAATCGTACTTGTACCGCACCGCACTTTGTTCCGCCTTGCAAAAACCACAGTTACCAATTGAAGCCTTAGTTGATGGGTGTCATTGGTAATCCTTACCGCAAGCGTTTATAAAATCATTTTGAAACAAAAATTCTAAAATAAAAAATAATCTAAAATGTTTCAATTTTCAAATCGAATTCGGCTTGATTTTAACCACATATAAATTAGATACCTTGATGATTGTAATAAATTTTGTGAATTCACAAATGACACAAAATCTTTTTTTTTTTTTTGTCTTGGTCCAGTATTTGGATATATGTGCATTGTCGTGACTTTTGAACCGAAAACACACATAACCCATGCATCATTTCTCTTGTAGATTACATTTGTTGTTTTACTTTTTTTTTTTTCTTTTTTTTATCTAGATAAATCCAGATGAATTAGATAAATTTCACAAATATAAAAATTTATTAGACACCAATCTTATATACTATATTAATAGACACTCTATATCATCCAAAATAAGCTAACCGAACATTAAATTCGAACTTCTATAAATTTACACTATAAGATAGATGATTCTTTGACCTAAAACACATTATCCATGCCATCGATCTTTTCTCTTGAAAATTTCATTTGATGTTGTTATTATATTTTTATATTCTCCTAAATTATATTTTCTCCATTTCATATTAGTTAATTTTTTTTGTTTTAATTGTTATTTTCATTTTTCAATATTTTTAATATACAATAATTTCATTTGCTCCTAACTAAATAAATAAAACATTAAATAGTTTGAAATTCTAATAGTCAATCAAAAGCATAATATAACATTTAATTATATTTTAATATGTGTGAAAAATATAAAATGATAAATAATATGAAACAGAGGAACTATATTTTAAAATGGAGTGTCCGAAACCAAAATATTTTATGATTTATTCATATGTGTCTAATGCTTCTACCATATGTGTATGTGAGTAATAACCACGTCTTATGGGTTATTTATGTTTTAAAATCTTGATACATCTTGCTAATATGCAATTATTGCATGTTTTTCACAATTAACTGTACTAAATCATGTCGTTTATTTCCCGAATTCTATCTCAAGCTATTGCACAATTACTTTGACCTAAATCCTATACCAATGATAATAACAAGAAGAAAAAAAACACTTCAACAACAGTAGAAAGCGAAATTTTTTTAGATAATGTTGAAAAATATATACTCGATAACATTGTTACAGAAATCCAATGTCAATCTTTTCTTGAAATGTTTTCACAAGGTATAAACTTATAAAAAATAAAAGAAAACACAAACTTGGAAAATTAGAAAACCAGAAAAAAAGTTTTGAAAATTTAATCATTAGTGTACCTGTAAATATTCTTTTTGTTTTATTTGTACGTAATAGTATAAAACAATTATTATAAGTCAAATGTGAAATACGGATAAATATAAAAATTTAACTGTTTGACCAAATATTTATGTATAACTAAAGATTGTGCTAGTGTGCATTGAGTGTATAGTAAATTTGTAATACTCATTAATCATATGATCAATAGTCCTTTTGTTGTGGTCACGAAAAGAGAATTGTGATTGCAATAGTATTGGACTCATTAGCATCACAAATGCTTTTTCATTATATATAAAAACAATAATTACAAGTGGATTAAAGCTAGAGTCGGCAAAACAAAACAAAAACAAAAAAATGAGCCAATGTATCAATCAATCAATCAAGGTATTGTCAAATTCATGGGAAACTTTATTTTGTTATATACGTACTACATTTGTATTTTTAGATAAAAACACATTTGGCATCTAGTAATCATACAAAATCCAATGATAAACCAATTTCGTAATCAAGATAGTTAAAATGAAGAAGAGAAAAGATTAGTAAAAGAGCATGTTTTGTTAGAATATTATTGGACAATTTATTTTAAAATTTAAATAAAAATTAAATTGTTATAAAAGATATTATTAATTTATTGTTTAAAGATTTAAATTAAGAGACTCGACATGGGAAGTGTTCTTAGAAAATCATATGAGATAAGCTAGTAAAATACTCAATCGAAAAGACTTTGATTGTTAACTAGATTTAATTCTTCCATTATGAATATACAAAGTACATAAAGATAATAACAGATTTATTAAAACGACTCTATAAGACATCAAGTTTATTAAACCATGTCAACTATACAGTGTTGTGCCTATTAACAAAAAAAAAAGTAATTTCCTAGGGCCCCAAAATATATAAATTTTTGGGCCTCCCTAATACCAAAAATCTAAGGTAGCAAAATGGTTAATATCTTTTAACTTAATTGTAATGTTAGAGTTAGAGTTATGTATGTTTTAAAACCCAAAAACAAAATTGTTACTTTGTTTTAGAAAAGTAAAAATTTCTAAAAAACTAAAACATAAATTGTTAATTAGATTTGAAAAATAGAAAATAAAAGAATTATTATTCCAAAAAGAAAAAGAAAAAAAAAGAAAAGTAAAAAAAAAAGAATTCATAATACAAGAGAAAAAAGAAAATCTTAAACTTATAAATAGTTTTTTAAGGATTTACCATGATTTACACATTAACAAACTACAAACAAGTTTTTCATCTCGTTTATTCTTTTGAGCTAATCTAATATTTTATTTCATCTTCTTAATTGTAAGTTGTTCAACTTTTTTATAATTCTTCTAAATAGCTTTTATATAATTATTATTTTTTATAAATTTTAGAAACATGTCTTCAAGAAAGTATCCATTAGGAGCGCAAAAATACAAAAGAAAAATAAAGATGACGCATTTGTGAAATCACAAGCAGGTTCTTTAATCAAGTTTCTTACAAAACCTGAAAGTTCTAGTGATTTTGTGGAGGTTAATGAACAAAAGGAGGATAAGAATATCAATTGAAAAGAGAATGAGAATGTTAACATAGAAGAGGATGATAATCTCAATAGAGAGGAAGAAGGGACACAAGTGAATATAGATGAGAAAAATGCTGATTTTGAAGAGCATAATAGACTTCTTGATATATATGATCCTGGAAATTGGGGAGAAATTGATTATGGACTAAGATTTATTATGGTTAGAAAATGTTATGCAACAAGATATGCAATTGATTTCAACTTTCTAAGAGATAAGACTAATGGTAGACATTTCTCCCACACATATTATTTGAGAGATTTGAGTAATGGAGAGAAACAAGATAGGCGTTGGCTAGTTTATTCAAAAATATCAGATAAAGTCTTTTGTTTTTGTTGTAAGTTGTTAACTCATGACAAAAATCCAAGTTATCTCGCATCTAAGAGATTTGGTGATTAGAAAAATATTTTGGTAAGACTTAAGAAGCATGAGACTAGTCATGAGCATATTAAATGCATGAGTCAATGGATGAAACTTGAATTGAGGCTGAAAAAAATGAAACAATTGATAAGTATGTGCAAGAAGAACTCAACAAAGAGAGGAATCATTGAAAAATATGTGATGGTTCGAGTTTTTTCCTTGGTAAAAACTCTTGCCAAACAGAATTTAGCATTTCGTAGAAAAAACGAAAAGGTAAGAGTGGACGGTAGTGGAAACTTCTTAAGTTTTGTTGACATGATGGTTGAATGGGATCCGGTAATGAGAGAACATGTTAGACGGTTTGAAGATGGGGAATCTCATTATCATTATCTCAGTAATAAAATCCAGAATGAGTTGATAAAACGGATAGCTAATCTAGTCAAGGACATGATCATAAAAAAGATTTAAGGGGCAAAATATTTTTCTGTTATTGTTGATTGCACTCCTGATATTAGTCATCTTGAACAAATGACACTTATCCTTCGATGTGTTGATGATACATCTTACATTTTTGAAATTTGATGATACATCTGGTGAAGGATTTTTAGTGAGATTCAGAAGGTGTTGGTTACTTTGAATTTAAGTATTGATGATGGATGTGAGAGGACAAGGATATGATAATTGATCCATTATGAAGGGAAAACATAAATGAGTACAAAAGAGATTTATTGACGTCAACCCACATGCATTTTATACACCATGTGGTTGCCATAGTCTTAATCTTGCTCTTAGTGATATGGCAGCCACTTCTCAAAAAGCCATTTCATTTTTGGGATAATTCAACGAATTTATTGTCTATTTGCATCTTTGACTAAGCGATGAAAGATATTGGAAGATGTAGTATGAGGTTTGTCAGTTAACAATTTGTCGCAAATTCGGTGGCAGAGTCATGTTGAATGTGTCAAGGCAGTAAGATTTCAAGCTCCAAAAATAAGAAATGCTCTGATTCACATAGCAGAAAATAGTGATGATCCAAAAGCCCATAGTGATGTTGAGTGTCTTGCGACAAGTGAAACACATGGGATTGAAAATTATGAATTTTTACTCTCTATGGTGATTTGGTACAAAGTTCTCTTTGCAGTCAACATTGTAAGCAAGAGTTTGCAGTCAGAAGACATGAACATTGAAGTTGCATTTCCCAAGTTAAAGGGACTTGTTTCTTTTTTCCAAAATTATAGAGATAGTGGTTTTGAGAGTGCAAAATCAGATGCTAAAGTAATTGCAGAGTCTATGGAAATTGAAGCCATATTTTCAACAAAGGAAAAACATGTTATCAAAAGAAAAATAAAAATTGGTGAAGAATCAGAAATAATTGATGAAACTGTGAATTTATCTCCAGAAGAGAGATTTAGAATATTTTTTTTCAACCAAGTCATGGATCAAACTCTCTATTCTCTTAAGACAAGGTTTGAGCAATTTCAAAAGTACGAACAAAGCTTTGGTTTCCTATTTGATTTAAAGAAACTAAAGTCAGCAAGTGATGATAACTTAAGACATCTTGTACCAATCTTAAAGTATTTTTAAAACATGAAAATCATTCAGATGTTATAGGAGATGAGTTGTATTTTGAACTAACAGTTCTGAAAGATGTTTTGTCTGAGGAATGCAAGAAACCCGTTGAAGTGGTGAACTACTTGAAAGGAATGGAAGATTTTTATAAAAACTCATGGATTCCTTATCGGATTTTGTCGATGATTCCAGTTTCGGTTGCTTCAACTGAAAAAAGTTTTTCAAAACTAAAGTTGATAAAGTCTTATTTGCGATCAACTATGTCACAAGAAAGATTAAATGGTTTAACAATCATATCTACAGAAAGAGACATAGTTAGAAATTTAGATAATGAGAATTTGGTAAAAGAGTTTATTGAAATAGAAGGAAAAAAATTATATCTCAATTGTTCGTTTTTTAGATTTTGTTTTGGTTTATCAATATAATTTTTTTAATTATATTATATTTATATTATAAAGGGTTTCTTTTACTAAAGTTCGCCTTAGCTCTCTTTAATGCTAGACACGGCATTGCAAATATATGTAAACTTTGTTTAATTTTTTTATTAGAAATTAATTTCATTGGATAAAATAGTTTTTAAAATATTGTAAGTCGATTTATATGCATGATTAGAATTTATTTCCTTAAAAGATCTAAATAAATTATAAAACCACATAAGTAAAAATAAGTAAATTATATGAGCGTATTTTATTTCTAGGGATATCTAATAGTCTAATAGACCGTATATCCGAAAGAGGTATTTGTCCTTTGGAAAACTGAAATATTTGGATTGGAAATAGTACTTTTTGATAAATTTGGGTTTTCAATTCTTAATTGATCTCTGAAAATGTGAGTAGTCAAAGAGTTGTTATTTTCAGTCACCTAATGATGCCGGTCTTTATTTCATTTAGTAGATAGAAAAATTCTAAATATATTTAGTAGTAAGAAATTAATTAGTATGTCACGATACACATTGATCAGGATAATATAAATATCTAAAGTTAAAAAAAAATTAGTGGAAGTTATTTCTTATTTCATGCTATTAAAGTTAGTGAGAGTTGTCTTCATATCTATTTGACTAACAAAAATTAACCAAAACAATTATAATCATGACGGTCAAAGTAACAACAATATGCGAATCAAACATGTAATTTACTCAAGACTTTTCCATAATCTTCAGTTATAATTCATGGACAGAGCTACATAAGCATTGATGGGGCTAATTGACCCAACAAATTTGAAACTTTTTATCTAATTTATGTTAAAATAAATTAAATTGACGCCAATTCAACAAAAAAATTTAATCTCTATAAAATTTAATCCCTATATAATTTAATTTTAGATATAAGTGAAAATTAATAAATATTTTGACTCTAATTCAACTTGCATTTAGCTTTCACTACCTCTTTTACATTATTATATTATTTTAAATATTTTGTTGGTAATTCATTGAAAGTAATATTTCAATTATTTTTTTAATATATACAAGCGGAGGGGTATGGGGCTTCTTGCAGAGTTGGGATCTGATGCGGCTGAGACGAGGTAAGTTTCCTGATCATGCTTAATTCCGTTTGTTGTCTTGGATGTTGCGATGAAATTGGAAAAATTATTGACGTGCGAAGGTTGGATTTAAGTTCACGATTGGTGAAAGAGACTTGGAGGATCATGAATGGCAGTTCCGATAATATTACTTTCGGAATGGGCTGTTATGAGAGGAACCTGAGGGGGTTTGTTATAGCAGAGCCCTGTTTAGTGACATGGGTAATCTTGGTGATGGGGAAAACTAGAACCCAATCAATCATTATCACTCTAGGCATGGCAACTGTTATGAAACATAGAGAATTTCTCACTTTTAGTTTTACATTGGGGAAGAAAATGTGGATAGTTGTGATTAACATCGAGCCGACAATTGGTAATTTTAAAAAGCTTGGATCAAAGTTTTCTTTGGTTCGTTGTTGGCTAGTGTCGGGTAGCAGATTATTATTTAAATGGATGTCTGAGTTCCGGTGGGAGGTTTCGAGATTGTGCTTAACTCCACAATGTACTTTAGGTACAATAGGTGCGGTGATTGACATGGTCAATCCTAAGGGGTTAAGACCAATGCAATTGTTTAGATTTTTACTACGTTCCTATCCTGATGGAGTTCAGGGGGGAGATTGGAATATTCTTATATTTGACTTTCAAATAGTTGAACGAGTTATAAGGCCAATTTTAGGTCATGAGCGGTTAAGAAGTCAAATTGTGGTTAAGATAGAACCCTTATTATTGGGCAGCTTATCTACGCTAAAATATAGGAGACGAACTGGAATAAGGCTTGCTAAGTCTCACGGTTATTTGCTTTTAATAAAATTTATCTTACATTTCCACATTGGGGCCACTAAGGCCAATCTTTGATCCATGTTGGGCTCTCATGTCTTTTTCATAAAGAGGCCCACTAACGTTGACTTGACACACATGGTGGGCTCTGCCTCTTTGCGATCCACGAGAGCATTTGATTCACGTCATAATTGGGTGGACTTGTATGTCTTTTTCAAGGAATCAAGGACAATGAAGACCTCTGTAGCAGCGTCCAAGAATGGGATTAGGATTTTTACACCTCTAAGGGGGATTACTACTAGGAAGTTAGCCTTGGTGGGTATATTGTCACCAAATCCAAGAAGGATAAATCAAAAGAGCAAAATTAAGGCTCCATAAGATTTCTTTTATGTTTTTAAAATTACTGTGTTGGAACTGTCAGGGATTGGGTAATAAAATAACAATAAATTATTTGTGAGACTTTTGGAAATTATTTAAACCTGAGTTCTTATTTTTATCAGAAACAAAAAACAAAGAGATTTTTGGTAAAAATCCAAGAACATTTGGGTTACAATAAAATGGTTACTGTCGAACCGGAGGGTACAAGCGGTGGCTTAGCCCTGTTATTCAATGATAACTATAATGTGTTGATAAATCAAAAGAATAAAAATATGATTGATCTGTCATTAGATATTACTGGGATTAAATCACATATCACCTTCTTCTATGGCGAACCAGTAACTCGTCAGAGGTTCTATGTGTGGGAAAAATTTACACGCATTAGTCTTAACCGATCAGGCCCTTGGACTATTTGTGGGGATTTTAACGAGATTTCTGGGAATCATGAAAAGCAAGGCGGAGTCATAAGGAGTGTAAACTCCTTTCGACCTCTTAATCAAATGTTGAGGGATTGTGGGTTGCTAGATTTTCCGAAAATTGGGAATATCTGGTCTTGGAGAGGAACACGTAATAATGGGATTGTCAGATGTGTTTTAGACAAAGCTTTTGGTAATACTGACTGGCATGAATTATTTCCCAAGACGGAAATCAAATATTTAGATATGATAGGATCCGACCATCGACCTATTTTGGTCAATTGTCAGGATCAAATGAATAGGACCAAAATTAAACAATTTTGTTTTGATAAGCGATGGCTGGGAAAAAAGGGTTTTAACGATGTAGTGGAAAGAAGTTGGATAAGGAGCGATGTTCAATATCGATCTTTTTCCTCACTGGTTGAGAAGATTACAATATGTCGAAAGAAAATTTCTCATTGGCACTATGAAACTTTGAGATCATGGAGACAGGAAATCGATCATTGGAGATCAGAGATTGAACGTCTTAACAGTAGTAATATGGTTGATACCAATGCCTTAATGATGGCAAATGCAAACCTAAAACAATCTTATATAGAAGAGGAAACTTATTGGAAACAGAAAAGTAGGAATAAATGGTTAAAAGTGGGCGATGCAAATACCAAGTTTTTCCACTCTTTGGTGCGTCAACGGCGTGCACGCAACATGATAACTGGGTTAAAAAACAAATGGAGAAACTGGGTTGAGCAAGAAATGGACATTTTGAATGAGGCAGTAAATTATTTCTCGGACCTTTTCACGAGTAATGGGGTCCATCACGTCACAGTGGACGACTTGGAGAGTAAGGTAACAGAGATGGATAATCATTTTTTGCTGAGACCTACTACTGAGGAGGAGGTTAAAAGAGCACTATTCGAAATGGATTAGAAGTCTCCTGGTCCGGACGGAATGACAACGCTTTTTTCCAATCCTCCTGGGATATAATCAAAATAGATCTAATAACATTAGTGGACAATTTTCTTAGGACTGGGGAGTTCGACAGAAGATCAAATAAGACTAATATTTGTCTAATTCTAAAAATCCCGCGTCCGACAAATATGGCGGAATTTCGGCCAATTAGCTTATGTAATATTGGATACAAGGTTATCGCTAAAGTATTGTGTCTGCGATTAAAAAGGATACTTCCGAACGTAGTATCTGAGACACAATCTGCATTTGTAGTGGGACGGTCGATATCTGACAATATTCTGATTGCACAAGAGATGACACATGCGTTACGCACGAATAGATCAATTAGTAATCAATTCATGGCTGTTAAAACGGACATGAGTAAAGCTTATGATAGAGTGGAATGGAATTTCCTAGCGGCTTTAATGCGGAATTTGGGTTTCTGCGATAAATGGATAAAGTGTATTATGTGGTGCATTACCAGTGTCGAATACACGGTGATACTTAATGGTGTCCCGGGTGGACGAATTGTTCCTCAGCGCGGACTACGACAAGGGGATCTTTTGTCTCCATACTTATTCATCTTGTGTACCGAGGTTCTTATTGCCCAAATGAATAGGGCGGTCCAGGAGAAATATATATCTGGGATTCAGATTGCCAGAGACAGTCCGTCTATATCGCATCTTCTCTTTGCGGATGATATGTTATTTTTCTGCAAAGCAAATAAAGCAGAAGCTACTTATATTTTAAAAATCTTAGCGGACTACGAACAAAGGTCGGGTCAGCAGATTAACTTTGCTAAGTCATCAATTATTTTTGGCAAATATATATCAAGGGATTCACGGACCAAGATACAGAATATCTTGGGAATTAGAAACATAGGAGGGATGGGTCAGTATTTGGGGCTTCCGGAGAGCATAGGAGCTTCTAAAACTAGGGTATTTGCTTTCGTTGCTGATAAGTTACAGGCGAGGACAGCAACATAGGCCAATCGATTCCTGTCAAGAGCTGGGAAAGAGGTGTTGATCAAATCAATTCTTACAGCTTTACCGACATATGTAATGAGCTGCTACGGAATACCAAAGGGGGTTCTTCAAAAAGTGCAATCAGCTATTGCTAATTTCTGGTGGTCGAATTCTGGTCTAACCAGGGGTATCCACTGGAGAAAATGGAAAGATTTGTGTCAACCAAAATCTAATGGAGGATTGGGATTCCGTGTTCTAGAGGATTTTAACACGGCGCTTCTAGCAAAACAGATCTGGAGACTATTGGAATTTCCACAGTCATTACTAGCAAGGGTACTCAAAGGAAAGTATTATAGAGATAAGTGTATCATGGAGACGTCCTTCACGGGGCAAGCGTCATACGGATGGAGAAGCATTATGTCTGCTCAATCTTTACTTAAAAAAGGATTGATCAGGAAAATTCGGAACGAAAGACAAATTAAGATATGGGAGGACCCATGGATACCGGGAATTAAACCCCGGGCTGTCGTACGATCCTCTCTTCATTTATTTTCGGATGTGATGCTCGATCAATTTATAGATCGTCAAACGGGAAGATGGAATGAGGTTTTAGTTCGTCAGTATTTTGAACGAAATGACGCGGATTTGATTCTGGCGATTAGATTACCTGTTTCTACAAGATGTGATTACTGGAGTTGGCATTATACGCCGAATGGACACTATATGGTTAAATCCGGCTATAAATTAGCAGATCAATCGGTGGAACAGAGAGAGTTGAGGCCAAATTTTGATGTTCTGCATAAGATGTGTTGGGCGTTGGACTGCCCCCCAAAGATACATCATTTTATTTGGCAATCGTTGTCAGGAAGTACAGCAGTGTACCATAATTTGAAATGCCACGGGATCGGTCAGGATCCGAGATGCCAGCGTTGTGGAGCGGATACAGAATCAATTAACCATGTGTTATTTGAATGTCTGCCGGCTTTACAAGTTTAGGCTTTATCGAGGATTCCCTCCCCTGTAGGGGTGTTTCCGGGACATTGACTTTGGTCCAATTTGGAGTATCTGTTTTCGGGGACTACACATCAAACAGATACAAGGAGTTTCCCGTGGATCATTTGGCAGATATGGAAGGCAAGGAACGATTTTTGTTTTAACCAAGCTGACCTAAATCCCCAAGTCATTTTGGAGAGAGCATCCTCAGATTACAATTATTGGAATTTTGCCCATCAGGATAATCCAATGATGCGAGATACACGGGGGATTAATCAAATTCCGATTAAATCATCCATGGCATACCCTACCACAGCAAATCTTAGTTTCACGGGTTATAAATGCTTCGTGGACGCTTCCTGGAAAGCAACAGATCCCTATACGGGGATCGGTTGGATTTTCTTTCCAGATTTGGTGGAAGGAGTATGTTCGAGATCTGTGAAGATCCATCAGAGTCTATCACCACTACATGCGGAGGTGGAAGCAGTGATTGGGGTAATGGAGGTGTTAGCGGAGTGCCAAGTCCAGGAGGTGGAGATATCGACCGACTGCGAGACAGTTTTCTCGATTATGCAGTATCTAGAGGAGTGGCCGACTTTCGTACTGTATCAGGAGGAGTTCCAGAGGCTTCGGTCCCGGTTCCTGACATGCTCATTATCGACTATCCCAAGACGACTGAACTACAAAGCAGATGCTCTAGCCAAGTTAGGAAGAGCGACGGGTTTGTTATCTATTAGTGATTAGTTTTCTATCCTTCGGTGTTAAAAAAAAAAAAAAAAAAAACTAATAAACTTAAACTTAACAATTTCAAGCTTTAACCATTATTTATTTATTTAATTTTATAGTACCATATAATTTCGTTTAAGCCTTGTTCGTTTGTTGGTCGCTGGCGACTGCGACCGCGACCAGCGACTGCGACCAAAAAAATTATTTTTTGTTCGTTTGACAGTCGCTGCGACCAGTCGCTGTGTTGTTCGTTTAGTGGTCGCGTGACCAGCGACTGATCGCTTGTTTTTTGTGAATTTAATAAAAAAAATAAGGGTAAATTAATAATTTTGAATTTTAGTCGCCGCAAATCGCTATTTTAAACAGTGATCAAAAATTGCAATCGCTGGTCGCTGAACCAGCGACTACAAAACGAACATGTTTTGGTCGCGGTCGCCAGCGACCACCAAACGAACAAAACCTTAGTAGACATTATTTTTTTATTTTTTTCTTTAGATATATGCCTATAATTTTTTTTTATGAACTGATCCTGATACTAATATAAATTTTTTAGCTCTGTCATGTGGGTAGTATCAATTTTGTTTACATATCCAGTGATAACCGAATAAAAATGAATTTAAACCGGAAAAATTGAAAACCAAAGCGAACTTATTAATTTCCGGTTAAACCAACGGAATCAGGTCTCAAAGAAAAGAGTGCCACGTCAACAAAAGGACCCACAATGATAAATGGCACGATAATTACGTGTATTACTCCAAAACGACACCGTTTCACTTCTAATAAACACGATATCTGAGTGGGCACCGTGTAGGTGTAGGTCCCACTCACTCTTGTTCTTCTCCTTCTCCTTCTTTTCTCAAATATACAAAGAAGAAAATTATACTTCTCTTGTGTCTTTGATCATATAATCATTTCTCAATCAAAATTCTCTCTCACAAAGTTTCCTCCTTTTTAAGCTTTTTAATATTTTATATAGAATCCGATTATGCTAGTGAATGGGTTCTTCTTCATCATCGCTTAATAAATCTCCGATTAGAACAGACAGTATGATAACTCCAGAATCTCCGATGATGAAGACGACTTTGAAACCTCACGAAAACGACGCCGTTTTTCTCACTTCTCCTTCTCCCAATCAAAATTTTGGTACTTTTTTGAATTCTCATAATCTCTATGTTTAATCTCCAGATGAGTTTTTATCAGTTATTATTCTTTGTTTCGGAAATGATTAGTTCATGATGATATTTTATTTTTTATTGTTTATAAATTGAATATAATTGTTCATTCAAGTCTCAGAATCACCAAGAAAGAGTACTTCGACGGCGGATAATAATATGACTCCGGTGAAATCTCGGTGGTCGTTTTCTTCTTCTAAGAAAAGCTTTGGTATTTAATTCTATAAAGTTATCATCTTTTTGAATTTATTCCTTATATAGATTTTATTTCACTTTTTTTGCTAGCTTTTTTTGATGATCTGCTTCTTCTTCTGATATTTTAATTTTAATTATTGGTTTGATTTAATCACACTTTCTTATTGTTGTTTTTGTTGGTTTGAATGAATATTAGCATGTGGAGATTTGGTAACCGGAAAATGTTCTTCCATTAATGTTTTTTTTTCTTAATTGATTTGTTTATATTTCTGTAAACAAAGATTATTTCTTTATTATCTAATTTAATCAGATATCAAATTGATTTCTTCCATTAACAACAAAGATTTTTTATATAAAAATAAAGATTTCTCCGTAATCATAGTAATTTTCATTAATTGTGGTAATTAATCAGAGATATTTTTCATTAACAGGAAAAAGTAATTATAAAACAGCAATTTTAGTAAATTGTGAATAAAAAAGCTGTCTACTTTAACAGTGATAAAGTTTTTGCTCTTCTTCTCTTTTTGATCTGGGTTTCATTGTTTTTCACGCTTTAATTTGAAGTTGTTTTCGAAAAAATCAAATTTTTTTACCCGGGAGGTTTAGAAGAATACAATTTATATTTCCTCTTTTTGGCCATTGCTTTGTTATTTCCTCCATTTTCTCTGTTTGACAAGTTTTATGTTGTGATGGTGACTGAATCAAAAGGTTTGAAATATACAGTTCCATTATTGTGTTTTTGTTTGTTTATTCATCATTCTAATTTGTATTGTCTCAGGAAGTAAAGATGAAACCTTTTTTGATTCACAGCAATTTCTTCAATCCGACTCAGATGATGATTTCCACAGCGTAAATGGAGGTAAAATCTTCAATCTTCGTTTAGTTTTTTGTTCTACTCTAGCTTCAAAATCGTGATTTTTCATTTGATTATACTCAGATTTTACTCCATCTCGTGGAAACACTCCAAAGAGTAGCTTCTCAGATAGGATTCCTCGTATCAATTGCCTTATGAAGTCTCCTTTAGGCTCAACTTCTCCAGCACCCAAACCAAGGAGGAAGAAGCTTGGTGAGCTATTCAGAGACAGTATTAGAGAAGAAAGAGAAGAAAGTTCTGAAGCTGGTTCATCTTCAGCTGTAAGTACTCCTTATCTTTCAAATGCTAACTCAGGAGAATTCAACAATGAAAAGGAAGAGAAGAAGAAGTCTAATTGGCAACATCATCGTTGTCTTCCTGGATTCTCTTCATGTGGTGGAAGTTTTATGGAGAGGAGGAAGAAGATGAACTCTGAGAATGCGAATCTTCCTGTGAAATGAGATGTAAAACTTGGAAATGTTTTTGTATATGAAAGAACGATAAAGAGAGAAAGAGATACAGAGCTTTGAGAGTAAAAAGCTCTGATGAATTTTACAGGGTTACTCTACTTCTTATGATGAGAAGACAATGAATCAATAGTTTTAAACAAGAACATGAAATGCTTGTGTGTGTAAATGAAACCATGAGTTTTGGTACTTTTGGATCTTTGATTGGTTTTAGAAGAGTAGTTTAGTTTTCATTGAACACAATAGTATGATAATCAGCAAGACGGTGGAATCACGTTATCTGAAAGTTATGGAATGGTGGATTAATATTAAACTCAAGTCTAGATGGAAATAAAAGAGGGTACAAAGGAACTTGTATTTCACTACTTGAACATATAGCTTGTAGTTTTATGCATTGTCAAACCATTTATTGGATTGGCACACAAATTATTTTTCTTCCAGGATAAATCTACTAAACGAGTTTGATATACTATAGTTGGTTTGGCCTTGACATGGTAAATTTAAAATCACCTAATTTTAGTTGAAGAACATAAACTATGGATTTTATATCTTATCGATCCAACTATTATTGACAAAAAAACACTAACTCGATTTATGACTAAACCTCTCAAACTATTAACAATATTATATAGTGCATACACATCAGAAAACCACTTATCCAAATGTACTTAGTTTGTCTGCGGTTAAATATGATTCAGTCCTAAAACAATCAAATTAAATATATTTAACAGAAAATCAAACAAAAAAAATATTACTAACACAATAGTATGATACAAATTCTTTTTATTATTGGTCAGAAATATAAATTACATTCTTTGATCGAACCTTTTTTTCAAAGCACTGTATAGAATGAAAAGAATATCACATTTCTCTAATAAACGTAGTGATAACTATATTACATTTGTTATAAAAGAAAAAGTGTATTTTAGAAAACTTTATCCAATCACATTTTGATTAAATTTTTCCATTCTTCATATTTTAGGCATAGTTCATTTCGTTTCCTTCATTTCTTTCTTTATACTACAACTCGGCAGTTACCGATATAGACCAGTGTAATAAAAAACAAATTTCCGAGCTAGGATTTGGTTTAAATATTTAAATATGAAATGCAGATCAAAGAAAGGAAGTAATAACTTTAGGTGTAAGTTGAGAAGTTCATAGATAAAAACTAGACATGCATGTTGGTTATCTTGCTTGTTAAAGGCTTTTTGTCGTCTTAACTTATTCGGCAATTCTGATGTAAACATTCTACTTAAATTTAAACATTACAAAACATAATATCAATATATAAAAGATTCAAAACAACCACCAAAGATCGTATCTTCGATTCAACGTCAAGCTTGTTCTTTGTTTCTTTGCTTCCTAACTTTCATTTCTTAAGCAACAAATGTTCATGCATTCGACTATATATATACACGAGCTCGTAGCAGCTTTAGTATTTCAAAACCGGATTCAAATCGCTAAACCAATGAAAATGCAAGCAGTTCTTCTTATCTTGGTTTTCTCCGGTTTACTCTCGGTTAAGACAACTTTAGCAGCACAACATGTGATTGGTGGTAGTCAAGGATGGGAACAATCCGTTGACTTTGATTCTTGGTCGTCCGATCAATCTTTCAATGTCGGCGATAAATTACGTATGTTATTATTCTCTGTATATTCATTTTTGATTAAACCGACCGGTTTATCGCTAACCGAAATCGTACTCTCTTTTCTTGTAGTTTTTAAGTATTCAGGACTACACAGCGTTGTAGAGCTTGGAAGTGAAACGGCATACAAAAGTTGTGACCTGGGAACACCTGTTAATTCCTTGAGTTCTGGAAACGACGTCGTTAAGTTGTCTGAAACTGGAACTCGTTATTTCGCTTGTGGGACCCCTGGACATTGTGAGCAAGGCATGAAGGTCAAAGTCAACGTTGTCTCTTCTGATTCCACTTCTCCTTCTTCTCCTGATTCGGATTCGGGTTCTAATCCCGGTTCAGGATCCAGCTCGGTTTCGGGTCATGGGTTACGTGCTTCTGTTGAAAATATTTTGACTGTTGGATCATTGGTTATTGGGCTTATTTGGGCTTACTGAGAACTAGGCTTTTGTAATACATCGGGAGAATATAATATTCGGAAGGGAGAAAATAAAATATTTTTGGTATTATTATTTCGTATTTGTTGTTTTTATTTTTGTTTGTTTTAACATATTTGTTGTTGTATTAAGTCGTATTTTTGCTTGTTAACTGAGATATTGCATTTCTTTTTTTTAAGAAAGAATTGCTCCAAAATTATAGTGTAATTACTAGAATAGTTTTTGTCAAAAAAAATAAAGCGTCAAGGGTGTAATTACGGTTACACCCTTGAAACAAAAAATTGATGTCTTCTTCTATTTTCTTCTTCTTCTCAGGTTAGTTTCATACCCGAAAAAGAAAGAAATCTATAGTGTAAACCGTCGTCGTTAACTTCTCTTGATTTTGTTTCTTCCTCGTCTTACTCAACGTGTTCTTCGCTATATTTCATACTCGTTGTCTTCTTCTTCATCTTGTTCTTCGTACTCGTCGTCTTCATTGTCGGTAAGTTTCTTCTTTTCTTTATCCTCTGCTCCTCTTCTGCTTTTTCTTCTTTTTTGTAAGGGCATTTGGGTTTAGGGTTGACGTAGACTTGGGTTTCTCGATTTTGCGAGATTTCGATTTTTCAATTTTGCAACATTTGGGTTTTTGTTCTTCACTAACTTATTCTATGTCTAGTAGATTTCTTCCCCGGTCTGAGCCAATGTGATATAGTTCGTAATTAGTTGTGAGTGTAAGGGTGAAGAAGCGATATGATACGTGTAATACAGTTAGTATGATGTTGGGTAGAGTTAGGTCGTAGGGGGTATAGTTGGATTATAGTGTAGTAGAGTTAGCTTGTAGTGTAGTCGAGTTATTTTGACGTGTGATAGAGTTAGATTTAAGAGAGGTAGAGTTGGTTTGTAGTGTAATAGAGTTAGGTTGTAGTATGCGGTATAGTTGGATTCCGTATGGTAGAGTTGGTATGTAGTGTAATAGAGTTAGGTTGTAGTGTGCGTAGAGTTGGTATGTAGTGTAATAGAGTTAGGTTGTAGTGTGCGGTAGAGTTGGTATGTAGTGTAATAGAGATAAGTTGTAGTGTAGTCGAGTTAGTCTCACGTGTGATAGAGTTAAATTTAAGAGATGTAGAGTTGGTTTGTAGTGTAATAAAATTAGGTTATAGTATGCGGTATAGTTAGATTCCGTGTGGTAGAGTTAGTATGTAGTGTAATAGAGTTAGGTTGTAGTGTGCGGTAGAGTTGGTATGTAGTGTAATAGAGTTATGTTGTAGTGTAGTCGAGTTAGTCTGACGTGTGATAGAGTTAGATTTAAGAGAGGTAGAGTTGGTTTGTAGTGTAATAGAGTTACGTTGTAAGAATGTATTGTTGCGTTGTAGTTTGGTTGAGTTGGGTTTTATAATGCTTATCGTTTGTTTTCTTTCATCTTTAGATATGGCAGACAAGAAGTACCTGAAGAAATTTCTCATACACGGTGTACAAGTGATGAAGAATCGAAGCATCAAACATTTCTGCAATCTAAAAAACATCAGTAATATGATCAAGGGTATTGGTGAGGATGCATACGTAGACATCAAAAAGAACACTTGCGTAAGCGTTTTTCTGAAACTAGCAGATTCCGACTTCAACTTTACAGATAGGCATATACAGTACCTGTTGATGAATCAACTAGTGACTAAGAAGATGTATGAGATTTGGGTGCTGTCTGGAGCTCGTCCTACGAGGTTTTCTCTGCACGAGTTTGCTGAAATAACGCAGCTTAATTGTGGTAACTTCGAGAAGACTTCTAATGGGGCAGATGAAGTGCACAAAGAACTTTGGGAAGATATTGGCTTAGGGGTTGGTGAAAGACCAAAATGGGTAGAGTTGAAAGAAATATTGGAGAGATGTAGAGGGTGGTCTTTCGAGAAGAGAAAGATGGTGAGCTTGCTAGTGGTTTTAAATGTAGGAGTTTTTTGTTGCCACACAAATAGTAGGCTCCCTTTTAGTGCTGCGAAGTTGGTTGCAGATTTTGAGATGTTCGAGAGGCATCCATAGGGAAGAGTGGCGTTTCTAGAACTGATAAAATCGATCAAACTGGCAGGATGCAAAATGGGCAGTAATTACACAATACACGGGTTTGTACACGTAAGTCAGTTTTCTTCTCTTGAGAAACGTGAAACTTGAAATCATGTAATGAAAACATACAGAGGTAGAAAGGAATATCTGGATGGGCAACTACTCTGCTGAGAAGATCAATTAAGCATTGGATCTTTTCTGAGGGATGAAATGTTGCCTCCAATGTAATGTTATCGGGAAAACGAACTCGGATTACTGCCTAGAAAATATTAATCTATAAACAGTCAGTGGGATAATGACAAGTATGAAACAAGCAAAAAATGAGTAATAAGAACCTTAGCTAGCTTTGATCGACGCACAGCTTCTTCTGCTTCCCGAAGTTTTCTTGTCTTCAACGATTTATCTTTTGTAGATGTAATTTACATATTAGAAGAATCAAACAACCAAGAAAGTGATTTCTTTATGACAAAGCAACAGTTGGATTTGATAGGCGATTTATGCAAATTTTACAGAGAATGCAAGAAGTATATAAACCAAAACCATATAAATCTATCAGATTGTTCAGAACATTTTACCTTCTTTCTTAGTTGCTACAAGACGATAATAATCTGCAGCTGTGAGGTCGTAGAATTCATCTGATTCCTCTTCTATCAATTACAAGAATTATTCAAATTCACACATATCAAAAGAACGAAATATGCAATATAAGCCACAATAAGAATCCGCCAACTTACGAGAAGCTTGATTTGGCCTCTGTGAGATAATCCAAGTCTCGAAAACACGAATCTCTCTCCCTAATTTATCTCGCATCTCAGCAATTTTAGCGTGATATTCATCAATTAAGCAAATGAAACACTGAATTCGAGAAAAGGAAAGTTAAACCCTAAAGAGATTTAAGGAAACCGATTACTAAAGCTTGAAATGTTGACAGAAACTTGGAAATCAAAATTAAAAGTAAAGCAGAAATGATAATCAATGAGAGAGATGAAGAAACAAGTCAGACCTGAGCTGAAGAGCAAGCTTCCATGGATTTGATGATTTCGAGTCGTCTCCGCTTCAAGGTCTGTTGAGATGAGTCATCAACAAACATCAGAACAGGTTCAAGTTATTCGTTCCTTGAATTCGCTGCAAAGCAAATCATCGTCTTTATACGGAAGCGATTAAAGACATATCTGAGCATTTTATAGATAATTCATGCTTAACCCCACTATTTCCATTTTGTTTTTCTATTAAGCTTTCTTTTTATCATGATTTTTTTCTTTTAAGTTCTAACCAACCAAAAATGACTGATTAAAAGTTTTATATATATTTTTTCTGAATCATCCAATACTAAACTAATAAATTCGAGTCAAGTTTTTACATGCCACGTAGGCTCTGAAATTTAGAATACAAATTTTTATTATTCTAGATCTTTTTCATATCTCAAATTACTTATTATTCTTATTTTTTATGTAAATTTTGTATAAAATTTTTAAATATAACATTACAATAAAATGTATATAGTAAAAAAAGATGTTGTAATTTAGAGAGTATATTAATATCATTTGTGAAGTTAATATGGTCGATCTACAAAACTTGAGCATCAGGTGAGCTTGTTTTTTCTCTTGTTCTAACTGGTTTAGGCACAAAGCTAAACGAATGTAATGGTCTTGAGCATATTACTGTATGTTATATCCAAATTCATGCACTCAAGTCATAAATACAAGTTACTTAGCGATGCTATCTTGTAGTCATGTGATGGAAAACTGTGGAAGATTAACAGTGATATTGTGTTCTTATATATGGATATAGATGGAAGAAAGAAACAAAGAGGTGTTGAGATTAAGCAACGAAATGTGGCAGAGACAAACCAGAAAACTATGCAACTTGTAAAGGATATGTAAAGTAAAATTTCTTTCTGAATGCTATGGTGTTTAGGGAGTTTTTGAGACCTTTCCATATCCACCTTCTATACGGAGAGCAAGCTTTAGAAGATCAGTTAAGGCAAGTGAAAGACAGTGTCTCCATCATTCAAAAATTGCATGAGCTTAGCACAGAGCCAGAATTCTGAACTCCATGAATCAGGTTCTGCAATGAGACTTTATGTTGTGGCTCATCTCCAAACATCTAATAAAGATACTGATAACAAGAAAAGGTGAGGCCACACTTATGCAACATAATTTCATATAGGTCTTTCTAAAAGTACCAGAATGAGTTAAATCATTGGAACTGACAATCTGAAACCCGAAAACACCTGAATGTAAATGCCCTGCTCTTTCTTATCTAAAAGCATTTGCTCTGTGTTGTCTTTTATCATTCTTCTTTTGCAGTAATAATGTTGATTCAAATAATATGCTGAAGAAGTCTTTAACTCCAAAAGATAAAAGAATTTTGAAGGTTAATATAAAGATTCACAATGTTGAGACAACTTTAGCAAGTGAGCGAGAAAATCATGTTGCCCAAAAACAGAAACTAAAGGTGAAGGAACAAAATGGGTAGAGTTGAAAGAAATATTGGGGAAATGTAGAGGGTGGTCTTTCGAGAAGAGGAAGATGGTGGGCTTGCTAGTGGTATTGAATGTAGGAGTTTTTGGTTGCCACACAAATAGTAGGCTCCCTTTTAGTGCTGCGAAGTTGGTTACAAATTTTAAGATGTTCGAGAGGCATCCATGGGGAAGAGTGGCGTTTCTAGAACTGATAAAATCGATCGAAATGGCAGGATGCAAAAAGGGTAGTAATTACATAGTACACGGGTTTGTGCACGCACTTCTGATATGGACATTTGAGTCCATCCCCATAGTCGCAGAATTATTTGGGGAGCAAAGAGCAGGTGACGTCCCCATTCTACGATGGAGACCCATAAAAAAAAAACCATTGACCTCGAGGACTTGGTGAAGTTGGAGCTAGCAAATAATAATGGAAAGGTAAATTCCTTTTGTAGTAGAGTTCATTTACTCCACTATACATACATGGTAGAGTTCAATTTCAAGTAATGTGGAGTTGATTTCAAGTATACTAGAGTTCAATTTTATAAGTATAGTAGAGTTCATTTACGTGTAGTAGAGTTATTCGTAGAGTAATATGTAGAGTGGTAGAGTTCAATAATAAATTGCATCTTCTCGTCTACCAGGTACGTCTTAAGCACCTGACTACACAGCCTCTGGAGATAATGCCTCTATGGCCAAACGATATTGCAGACCACAAAGTTGACACCATGCTTGGAGACATACTTGCCTCCAGGCTAGATGAATCCGCTTGGGACAAAAGTAATAAGAGGAAGGCGGATGCTA
This sequence comes from Lepidium sativum, assembly GCA_023374145.1. Lineage (NCBI taxonomy): Eukaryota > Viridiplantae > Streptophyta > Magnoliopsida > Brassicales > Brassicaceae > Lepidium > Lepidium sativum. The sequence goes on along the minus strand of JAKUCM010000354.1, from coordinate 95,577 downwards.
ATGTCGAGGAGAGGATGAACAAGCGTAGTGCTAGTTTAAAAGTTCAGGTGGAGAAAGTGAAAGAGAAACAACACAATAAAGAAGAGAAAAAACACAATACAATAGAGAAAAACACAATAAAGTAGAGAAAGAACACAATAAATTAGAGAAAAAACACAAAAAAGAAGTGAAAAAACACAAGAAATTAGAGAAGAAGAGAATTCAGATTAAGATGGATGACTCCACCACCATGCAGGATGTGGTGTGAGTCGTTAAAAAGAAAAAGCGGAAGGCAGAGGAGTCTAGTGTGTTGTTTGACACTCTTAGAGGTCTGACCAGAGCCTTCGAAGGGATGAGACACGATCAGAACGTGTTTGCTGAACGTATATATCATCTTGAGGAGAGTAGGCTCGATACCAGGGCTGATACCACAATACTTACTGAGCGCGTGAATAGGCTTGAGTGTAGCACCTCAGACAATACAGCCATGATTGAGAGGATTCTTAAGCTAGAAAAGATCAGAGCGCAACCCCCAGTTTATAGCTTGGCAGATGTGGGTGTAGGTTAGACAAGTGCACGACATCGAACTCCTGAAGATGTTAATCGCGAAGGGAGCCTACATCCTGAAGATGTAGGTCGCGAAGATGACGCAGAAGGCGATACAACCCGTACTCCCGACTCCTCTAATAATAAGGAAATTAATTCGGTACGTAGGGTTCTATTTTGAATGAGACTTACTTTGATTGATTATGTACCAACAAACAACAAACATTACATACATCTTTGTACGAATATACACATAAAACGAACAGTTATATGGTTTGGTCGAGTTATATTTAACTCTACAAAACAATTATTGTGTTCAAAATAGCTCTTCTAAACCAGTAAAACGAACTGTACGACTATTACCAACTCTACCATATGTGAATCTAACATATTGAGTTGCTCTTCGCAGACACCTCCTTTGAAACAGCCTACCCTTGTGGAATCGGATTCGGGGAAAACACCAAGTGCAGGTTCAGGTATTAAACCAACAAATGTGGATGCTCACCTCGAGGACACACAAGTGTCCCCAACCAGCACTAAACATAATATCCCACCGGACCAGGTAATCCCGTTAAAAATAAATCTTACCGGTAGAGTTGATAGTTCTATTAAATAGAGTTGACATTTTCATATTTTTGTAGAATAAATGGGTTATCCAGAGTCAGGAGACATCTGACCCTTTGAGCCCGATATCAAGAGTTGTAAGGAATCTAGAAGAACCGTCAAAAGAAGAACTACCTTACGATGTGGTAAAAATTAAGCCATGGATGTCACATGTTGGCGTCATAAACCTGGTGGATACTCATGACAAAGGTAAACAAACACATGAGGAGTTAATATTTATGAAAGACGTGTTACCGAAAGAGACTCGGGCACGAGTCCTCGCTAAGAATCAGGTACTGTTCATATTCAACTGTAGTAGAGTTAGATCACCTGTATTGTAGAGTTAGATCACCTGTTTGGTCGAGTTGGATCACCTGTATAGTAGAGTTAATCCTCTGTATGGTAGAGTTAGTCCTCTGTATGGTAGAGTTAGATCATCGGTTTTGTCGAGTTGGATCACCTGTATAGTAGAGTTAGTCCTCCGTATGGTAGAGTTAGATCACCTGTTTGGTCGAGTTGGATCACATGTATGGTAGAGTTAGTCCTCCGTATGGTAGAGTTAGATCACCTGTTAGGTCGAGTTGGATCACATGTATGGTAGAGTTAGTCCTTTGTATGGTAAAGTTAGTCCTCTGTATGGTAGAGTTAGATCACCTGTTTGTTCGAGTTGGATCTCCTGTTTAGTAGAGTTAGTCCTCCGTATGGTAGAGTTAGATCACCTGTTTGGTCGAGTTGGATCACTTGTTTAGTATAGTTAGTCCTCCGTATAGTAGAGTTAGATCACCTGTTTGGTCGAGTTGGATCACATGTATGGTAGAGTTAATCATCTGTTTAGTATAGTTAATCATCTGTATGGTCCCTTCTTTTTACAGGTATCCCCTTTCCAAGGCTGTTCCATTGTCAAGCGGATTCATAAGAATGTTATTCATTCTCAGAGTGTCTATGATCCTTTTGGTCCGATTTCAAAATTAAAAGTACTTCAGTTGCGCGACTATGTGAAGCATCAATTGAACCTCACTAGCTACGGGAAACACAGTCCAAATGCGAATTTCTTCCTCCGCTTGATATGCCCAAAAAAGAAGTGGCCTGTCCCTCGATATGGCTGGCTTCACGATTGCGTAAGTTAAAGTGTCTTATGACGTAATTTTTGTTTAGTAGAGTTAGATTAGAGCACTAATATAGTAAAGTTTTTACAGCATATTGGCTGCGGGATGAATCTCCTTCGGCAAAGATCCTTGCAAACTCCAATCCCATACAGGAGTAATCGGTTAGCTTTCATAGAACCACTGTTTTGTGGTTTTTGGTGCTACACGTTCGAAAGAGATTACTTGGGAAAGGAGGATACTTTTGTGTGGTTTGGTGGGTTTAAAGATGTATTCGACGGCACTGCACCCACATTCAGTGCCACTAGGAAGCAGTGGATGAGAGACGTGGACACCATCTACATCCCTCATAATTTCCAAAACATCCACTGGGTGACCCTCGAAGTTAATCTCAACGAAACAAAGATTCGCCTTTTCGATCCCGACCCATCTTGCACTTCCCATGGTGCAATGGTAGAGTCATGCATGTAAGTTACTCAAATTCAGAATGGTAGAGTTAGTTCTCTGTTAGGTCGAGTTGGATAACCTGAATGGTAGAGTTAGTCCTCTGTATGGTAGAGTTAGTCCTCTGTTAGGTCGAGTTGGATAACCTAAATGGTAGAGTTAGTCCTCTGTTTGGTCGAGTTAGTCCGATGGTAGAGTTAGTCCTCTGTTTGACCAAACAGAGAACTAATCTTATATTCAAAGTTGCATCAGATGGCCAGACACTCGATCATCTTCACAACCCACACGTCACAGTCGCGAGACCGTTTATTACGTGGTACGCCCTTAGTCACACACACAATCTTATATTCTGCCGCGCTAATATGCGGTTGCATCTCCTTGGGTAAAAACTCCTTGATCATCTTCGGAATTATCGAGGCATATGGTCTAAAAAAATGAGAACCATGAGAATGAACTCTATTACAAATGTAAATGTAACTCTACCAAACCGCAGAATAACTCTACCAACGTGCAGACTAACTCTACCAACCCCCAGACCAACTCTACCATTCAAGTTATCCAACTCGACCAACAGAGGACTAACTCGACCAAACAGAGGACTAACTCTACTATACAGGTTATCCAACTCGACCAAATAGAGGACTACCTCTACCATACAGGTTATCCAACTCGACCAAACAAAGGACTAACTCGACCAAACAGATGACTAACTCTACCATACAGGTTATCCAACTCGACCAAACAGAGGACTACCTCTACCATACAGGTTATCTAACTCGACCAAACAGAGGACTAACTCGACCAAACAGAGGACTAACTCTACCATACATGTTATCCAACTCGACCAAACAGAGGACTAACTCTACAATACAATTGATCCAACTCGACCATACAGAGGACTAACTCTACCATACAGGTGATCCGACTCGACCATACAGGTGATCCAACTGGAACAAACAGAGGACTCAACCAAACAGAGGACTAACTCAACCAACCAGAGGACTAACTCTACCACATAACGCGTCTACCTCTACCAAGCGTAGTGTTAACGCTACCACGTAATGAATGACTCTACCAAACACAGTGTTAACTCTTCTATTCAAGCATGAATGCTTTGACTACATGTCCGGACATTGTGACCAAGTTTCTTACATTTAGAACAAGTTGAAACTTTTCTTGGACGTTTTTCGGGCTGAGAACACTCGAACCAGCTCTTTATCCGCGAGATTCGTAATTCTCGGTATCAACCACACCGAAAGCCATAGGAAATATGTTGAAGTTACCATCTTGCATGGTAGCGGTTAGTATAGTACCTTTATACTTCCCTAGCAAAAATGTATCATCGACAACAACCTTACTCATGTAGGGAAAACCCCTAATACTTGTATCGAAAGCGATGAAAAGAAACTTAAACCTGTCTTGCCCGTCAACTTTGAGCTTTATTAGAGTTCCGGGATTCGCTCTTCTAATAGCAAACAAGTACAACAGAAGTTCCTCATAACTACTTTTCGAACTTTTGGTAACTATGGCTCGTGCTTGGCTTAGAGTACGGTGTGCTTTTCAGTACTTCATCTGCATAAACGTCAGACTTAAATGTCACACTAACTCTACCATACGTCACACTAACTCTACTACACTGCATTCTAACTCTACCACACACTACACCCTAACTCTATTACACATAATTCAACTCTACCACACTGTCAGACCAATTCTATTAATACGTCAGCACTGCAATCTAACTATACTACACTACAAGCCAACTATACCAAACGACAAACTAACTCTACTACACGTAATCCACAGACTAACTCAGCACTGCAATCTAACTCTACTACAAAGATTAACTCTACCATGGCGTAAAATTACATTTGTACCTTTAGACCGAATCGCTTGCTCATTAAATCAGCAACATGTTGAGGAAGAACAGATGGCCCAATTCCACCTACGAATTCCAAGTATAACCTTCCTAAGTCTTCCGTTGACGCTTGTCGTGCACGACCTGATCTCTCTGTAATAGAACAACTATGTTCTCCCATATACTTCTGGACAAAGAAACATCCACCGTCGTCGACAGGTGAAGCTCGCACTCTCCACTGACAGTTTGGTACCCAACATTTCACATCCAACACTGTCTTCGATGAAGCAACATAATCGAAGTCAAACCTCTGTAAGACAGAAAGTATTTTTAGCCTGGTCATGAGTTCTATTTTTGATGAGTATCGTTGCCCAACAACCAATGCGAGTGCTGACATCTCTATATCCAAATACTCAGCATTGAAATCTAACCCCGTTGCTTGCTCCGACAGGTTTTTCTTCTTTTTTTCATTCGATTTTCTACGAACACTGATATAATCTTCATCATCCGAGCTTGCACCATCCATATCATCGCAACAGTCGAGTCTGAATTCCACATCCTCGTCCTCAGCATGTTCACTTTCATGTTTCACATTTTCTGGTATACGCTCATTGGTTGGTCCACCTCTACTAAACACCGGATCAACTCTACTACACCGAACATACAAGGCATCATTCTCCGACTTACATTGGAATTTCTCGTCAACGTTTCTCCAACTACACTGACCTTTTTCAGGGTAACTCACTGAAACACGAGATCTAGTGGTAATTTCGACTCATAGACGCATTGCTTCTTTACGAAATTGTGAAACAAACACTTGCAATTGTCTATCGTTGCTCACAATTACACGGGGAGTATCTTCTGGTAGTGACTGAATGACAACATTTGGCATGTAGCTTAGTTTTAGCTCATGACAATTTGCATCCAAACCAAAATCGGCATAGACCATCTCCAAAAATTCATCGAGCCTTAAATTTTCGACAATGCCTATGATTTGACACCCGTACGACTGGTCCACCAAAAATATCCATCGATTTTCATTAAAACTCCATATCCCACAAACCAAAATGATTTGATCCATAGATCCAAACATAAACAGAAAAAGAAAAGGAGCAGTGAAGAAGTAAAGGAGCTTCAAGAAAGCTACAATGGTGTCACTTATGGAGGAATCAGTTGGATGCGCGGCAGATGAGGTAATAACTGAGGGGTAAATACGTAATTTAAGCTCTACTACGAAAGTAGACTAGGTTTCCAAAACTAACTCTACCATACTGCACTATGTCCGTGTAGTAGAGTTGATTAGAGCACAAACAACAACTCTATTATGCTGGAAATCTAACTCTACCAAGCACACTTCACCTCTATCACGCTGGAAATGTAACTCTACTACACACGAAATTTCATTAATGTCAACTCTACTAAGCATACTTTAACTCTACTGCGCTGGAACTTTAACTCTACCATACTGCACTTTGTCCATGTGATAGAGTTGACTAGAGCACAAACAACAACTCTATTATGCTGGAAATCTAACTCTACCAAGCACACTTCACCTCTATCACGCTGGAAATGCAACTCTACTACACACGAAATTTCATTAATGTCAACTCTACTAAGCATACTTTAACTCTACTGCGCTGGAACTTTAACTCTACCATACTGTACTTTGTCCATGTGATAGAGTTGATTAGAGCACAAACAACAACTCTATTATGCTGGAAATCTAACTCTACCAAGCACACTTCACCTCTATCACGCTGGAAATCTAACTCTACTACACACGAAATTTCATTAATGTTAACTCTACTAAGCATACTTTAACTCTACTGCGCTAGAACTCTAACTCTACCATACTGCACTTTGTCCATGTGATAGAGTTGACTAGAGCACAAACAACAACTCTATTATGCTGGAAATCTAACTCTACCAAGCACACTTCACCTCTATCACGCTGGAAATGCAACTCTACTACACACGAAATTTCATTAATGTCAACTCTACTAAGCATACTTTAACTCTACTGCGCTGGAACTTTAACTCTACCATACTGCACTTTGTCCATGTGATAGAGTTGATTAGAGCACAAACAACAACTCTATTATGCTGGAAATCTAACTCTACCAAGCACACTTCACCTCTATCACGCTGGAAATGCAACTCTACTACACACGAAATTTCATTAATGTCAACTCTACTAAGCATACTTTAACTCTACTGCGCTGGAACTTTAACTCTACCATACTGCACTTTGTCCATGTGATAGAGTTGATTAGAGCACAAACAACAACTCTATTATGCTGGAAATCTAACTCTACCAAGCACACTTCACCTCTATCACGCTGGAAATCTAACTCTACTACACACGAAATTTCATTAATGTTAACTCTACTAAGCATACTTTAACTCTACTGCGCTAGAACTGTAACTCTACCATACTGCACTTTGTCCATGTGATAGAGTTGATCGCTTACGTGGCAGATTTCATTAATGGCATTTTCCTAATAACGTTTTTTTTCCTCATTACAAAAGGGCAAAATGGTATACAATAAATTTTAAAAACTATTCTAATAATTTACAAACATTTGCTCTATTTCAATAATTAACACTTAATTTCGCTCTAATCTAGCAAATCACCATTTTTTTAATCTATACTTTTGTTTTCTTACCCATCTCGTCCACTTGATTGGTCCGATTGGAATATTCTTTATTACCCCTTTTCATATGCCATTATTATTACTTTTTTTTATCACCTTATTAATTTGTTTTTTTCTAATTCAATTTTGTAGACTCTTTTGTTACAAATTTTTTTTAGAATATTGAAATACAATAAAATTTATATTAACAGCGCACTAAATATATTTACAATTTTTAAGTCGTGTGATTAAAGTTATTGTTGTAAATTGACTACAACATGTAATTAATTCAAATGAGAGTGATGGACTTGGAAAGACTTAATTAAGTATTTTAAAAAGACATAATTAAGTATTTAAATCGTTGGCGTTTCTCTCAAAAATATTTTAAAAAGACGGAGGGAAGGAGAGACAAGTGGGTTACTAAATTGTGCAGAAATCGTCGTCATTGATCACTTCCGAATCCTTTTTCTTAAACCATCGTCGTTGCTCGTTTTCTTCTCCAGAGACCTAACCGGAAAATTTAGCTCTCTGTTCGTTCGTCTGGATTTCCAATGCCGGAAGATTCAACGTCTATTGACTATGTCATGGAGAAGGCATCAGGACCTCATTTCTCCGGTCTTCGCCTTGACGGACTTATTTCTCCCTCGAAATCCTCCGTCTCTTCTCCATCTTTCTTTCGCACTGGCGTTTCATCTTTACCCGTTACTGCCGATCTTGCCGAGCTTAATCAGCCTTTCGTTATCGGTGATTTTCGATTCTCCTTTCCGTTTTCGCGCTTTGGTACTTGCGTAATTTAACAGTTGAACTTTCTCAAATTCCGATCATCGAGTAATATTCCATAATTTCAAAATTTGACGCTTCCACTTCATTTTCTTGGGTTTTATATAGGGTTTTACTTGTGCCAAATTCTGGTAGCATTTGTGCTTCGAGTTCTTGAACTATATTTTGATCGATACGTGTTTCTAGGGCTGAATTTGATTTCCTTGAACTCTGTAGGAGTTACTGGTGGTACCGCCTCTGGCAAGACAACGGTATGTGACATGATAATCCAGCAACTTCGTGATCATCGCGTTGTTCAAGTTAACCAGGTTAGATTCTGTAGCTATCCTTGTTCTCAATTCTCATGCTTGGAAATCTACTGTAAAGTTTTGCTGAGACTTCTCTCTTTTATGGATTTTCTGATGTTGTGTTGTTGATTAAGGATTCCTTTTACCGAGGTCTGACGTCTGAACAACTGAAGTACGTACAAGAATACAATTTCGACCATCCTGGTAGATTGTCTTACTCATTGTTATGTTGTTTTGGCCTTTTGGGCACATTGATTTTCAGCTCAGGACATTTTCAGACGTCTATTTTTTCTTTGTTTTTGGTTCCTCTAGATGCCTTTGACACTGAGCAGTTTTTACATTGCATTGAGACACTCAAGAGTGGGCAACCCTATCAAATTCCAATTTACGATTTCAAGACCCATCAACGTAAATCAGATGCTTTTCGCCAGGTGCATACATAAATCTTCTGTGGTAGACTTTTATGTGGCTATTGTCTTAAGATGTTTGTTTTCTGAGGTTTCATGGTTTTAGCTTCTAACTTCATGTGGCTGAATTGAGTTTGTAATATTCATGTTTCAACTTGATATCCAATACCCATATTTACATCTATTTAGTCTATTCACTTGATGAGGATTATCGTTTGTTAAATTATTTCGTGGGGACTTTTGTCAGGTCAATGCTTGTGATGTCATAATATTGGAAGGAATTCTAGTATTCCATGACTCACGAGTTCGGGATATGATGAATTTGAAGATATTTGTTGACACAGGTTACCACCTTAACTCCAGGATAACTAGTTGCAGTGTATTTTCCCTTTTTCTTTTTGGCTTTACAATATATGAACTTACATATATCGAACAAATCTAAATGATGTAATGATAAATTGATATTATGATGGAAGCTGTCAAGTTATTGTTCTGTACTTGATGCCTTTTGATTGATTAACTTGTAAACTTTAAAAGTCTTCATCTTAGGCTATTAATTGCTTCCAGATGCTGATGTGAGGCTTGCTCGCAGAATCAGGCGTGACACACTTGAGAGGGGCAGGGATGTTGATTCTGTGCTTGAACAGGTTTTTCTTTGTTTCAAGCAAGTTTCATTAATCTAAGTTAGTAACTAGCAACTTAATGTTTTTGTGCAATATTGCACAACTTGAAGTCTCTCCTGTCTTTCCGGTGACGCCTCTTTGATTCCACTTATGAACTGTTCTTCTTTTTGACAGTGTCGTCTTCTGCACTTCCTTTATTTTCAAACTTTTCTTGTTTTGAGGATTTCATGTTCATTTACAGTATGCAAAGTTTGTGAAGCCAGCTTTTGATGATTTTGTGCTACCCTCGAAGAAGTTTGCTGACCTGATCATTCCCCGAGGAGGTGACAATCACGTTGCAGTTGATTTGATTGTACAACATATCCACACAAAACTTGGGAAACATGATCTCTGCAATATCTACCCGAATCTTAACGTCATTGAATCAACATTTCAGGTAATTTCTGCCTTTTTCCAGCTGTTTGATGCTTGATTCAGACGGTAAGGCTTAATGCCATTTTCTCACTCTAAGACCATAACCGCAGATAAAAGGCATGCATACACTAATTCGAGAAAAGGACATATCAAAACATGACTTTGTGTTTTACTCAGATCGTCTCAATCGCCTGGTACTCTTTTAACTCTGTGTCTTCCCGTTCAACGTCACTCATCTTTCAAGCCTTGTTATTTTAATTGTTGATGGCTTTGTTACAGGTTGTGGAGCATGGTCTTGGCTATCTGCCATTCACTGAGAAACAAGTAATTACTCCAACAGGTATAAGAGGAACTCTTGAGCTGTAAACTTTATAATTTCTTATGTGTGATACTCATGGGTGTCTGAAATTCTGGACCAACTAGTTTTCGAAATCCTTTATCGTCTCTATTGCATTGGATCTAAAAACATTGCTTCTTGTTGAAATCGGAGTGGAAACTTAATCCTCTGTGTGGCATATACTGGCAAACTAATTCAAAACGATTATAATGTCTTATCCTTTCCAAACCAGGATCTGTATATAGTGGTGTTAATTTCTGCAAAAAGCTTTGTGGGGTCTCAATCATTCGAAGGTGAGCGTTGAAAGGTATTATGTGTTTAAAACTTTTTACAAGATACTAGAGGTGATCATTGAAAGCTTACATTGTCTGTTTATTCTGTTTGTATGTTTTTTTTTATAGTGGTGAAAGCATGGAAAACGCACTACGCGCATGTTGCAAAGGGATTAAGATTGGGAAGATTCTTATCCATTGTGATGGCGAGAATGATATGCAGGTTTGCTTATGTTTGTATTACTCGTTAAATATTCACAAGGATCATGTCTCTTTTCTAAATCAGTTTTTGCTCGCATCTGAATCAGCTTATATACGAGAAGCTTCCGAGTGATATCTCTGAACGTCATGTCCTTCTTCTAGACCCTGTTTTGGGCACAGGTCGATAAATACCACTTTCTTGTTTTCATTTTCCTGCTTTGAAGTGTATTTTCTTATGAAGTTTCATTGGATATTATCTTGAAGGTAACTCGGCAAATCAGGCAATAGAGCTACTCATACAGAAAGGAGTACCTGAATCCCACATTATATTCCTCAATATTGTCTCTGTGAGTGTTAAATGAACCCAAAGATTCTTCATCACATAGCTTGTTATCTCAGTCACAAACTCACAACCTGATGATTCAAATACTGTAGGCTCCAGAAGGAATCCATTGTGTCTGCAAACGATTTCCAAAGTTGAAGATTGTGACATCAGAAATAGATCAGTGTCTGAACGAAGAGTTCCGGGTTATACCAGGCTTGGGTGAGTTTGGTGATCGTTACTTTGGCACTGACGAGTGAAAATCACTAAGCAACAGGAAAACTGGAAGACGTTAATGGTTGTTGTAATATTTGTCTGAAAAACCATTTGTCTTTGTCCAAAAATAATCTTCACGGACTTTGTTTTTCCGGTTTACCTTCCCTGTTGGGTAGAGCATCTCACTTACTAACTAGAAAAATCTAATATCATATCAAGATTCTTGGTTTATGCAATTCTAACTTTTGACGAATAACCCTGAGCATTTCGATTTGGTTTGGTCAGTTATTCCGGTTTTTAGTTTTCGGGTTTTTCAATTTTGGTAACCATATAAGTGTTAATTAAAATTTGGTTCAGTTTGTTGGTTTTTTTTTAGCTACGATTTCGAAAGAGTACTTGAAATATAGAACAAATTAGACTTGAAATAAATTTTGGTTCTCCAGTCAGTTATTTATAATCAATCGAACTAATCTTTGTAAATAAAAGTAGCCAAACACTAAAAAAAGTATGATATTAGTTAAGTTAGAATATCTTATTATAGTATATAAGCTAGTATAAATATGATTTAGTTTTTATATAGTTACGTATGGTTTTCGGCTTTTTAATCAAATGAATCAAAAACCAAAATTAATAAAATTCTTGAACAGTTTGGTTATAGGACAAGAACAAAAACCAAAACGAATATTTACTTTTAGTTCGGTTCATTGTTTTTTTGGCTAGAGCTAGTTTGTTTTTTGATTGGGCTGAGCAAGTGTGACAACTGACAAAACACATAAGACCAACTCCATTGGTTTAAAATAATAGATGATTTTAAGTTAAAAAATCATGATAGAATTTATAATTTTATTGGGTTCCATTAGTAGAAACCCAACGCGAGTTCTTAAAAAAAAATTGTAAAATTTATGAGAAAAAAAACCAAACGCATGATTGTATTATGAAGTTTTTTGTCGTCTTACATGATCTTAGATTCTGAGTAGACAGTATGGAACTGCAATGTATCAGTCCAAGCAGGGGACTTGTTCAATGAGCATCTTGCTGTGTAAAAAGCTGAAGCAACAAGCAGGGAGGGGCAGAACATCAACGTGTCATAGTGCATCATCCCCAATTCCGCAAGGAAGTGAACCATGTTCTCCATCTAAAGAGAAGCAAAACCAAACCTGAATCAGTCTCTTTCTAATCTATAGAACTCAAGAACTTTAAGCAAAAATGAACTCACCTCGGGATGAGACATCAACGCTTTGACGAAGACGTATTGAGTGGGGACTGTCAAGTACCATTCAAGGTTTCCAAGTATAGTCTTCTCCATGACAAGAATCTGCTTGCTATTGTAAGCATTGTCTATGGCATACACCATATCTTTGCACGTAATTTGTTTCAGCAGACCTACACTTCCAATAATCTTTGGAGTCTTTAAATTTTCTGATGTTTCTGAAGCATATAACTCCACCTAGAATTAGACCGTTTCTCAATGTGGCTTATGATTCTTGTAATTTTCTCTGTTTCACCTAAAACAAACACTCACACGGAAGACTTCATAATGATACCACCTGCTGGTTACGCTAACCTTTCTCTGTTCCTCTAAGAATTGCTACGAAATCATTTAGTATACTGCAGAAGATACAAGAAGATACCTACAAAATCAAAGCACTAATTGTGAGCCTTAATCTTTTTAAGATAATGACATAAATCTAAGAAATTCAGAAGATACCATAATGTTTTTTGCAATTCCTTTTTGTGACAAGGCCCTGGAGAGTCCCCGTATACCTAATTGAGAATTTGTGAGAGCTGATTCTAGAATGACCACCTGTATAGTGTATATATAGCCAAAAAAAAAAAAATTAGGCATGAAAATCTCTTCAAACACTAAACGTTTATAGGTAGCCAACTTAGTGTCGAAAATCTAAGCTCCAAGGTATTCTAGTTAATTGCATCATCACCTAGACAACTAAACAAAGTGTTGCGATAACACTTACATCTATATCACTTGTTGGAAGATACAACTTTGTCCTGTATGACCCAAAAACCTCAACCTGCAGTAGAAGAATATGAAGGAATTAAAAACTGTAGTTTATGAATTAAAGAACAACCAGAGAAGATGAAAATTTTGAAGGATGTACCTTGCAAGTCGGCCAGATGTGTTTAATAACACTTGAAACACTTTGCACTGCGGTATCACGCCCGCTTTTTCTGCTTTCGTTGGTAATAGAAAATCACAGAGATCTACTATCTCTGCAAAATCCAAGATCGAATTTATAGAAGCAACATAATCATAGAGAATTACTTGTATGAATATGGACAATCTTCGAAGTAGGCATGCAACCCTAAAATCGAATAACCCAAAAATTTACACAAATCAAAGAACCCTAAAATCTAAAATCGGTAAACACTAACTAGTACAAATAATCAGAATCGTACCTACGTGGTTAGAGTGGATGAAACCCCACCAATTTCAGATCGAATCCACCCTTTTTTTAAAATGAACCTTTCGAAGCCTTGCCAACGCTTTGCGAAACTTCTGTTCTCGCCACTCGCAAACGACGGGGAAGGCTTCGGAACCGCGAGATGATGACCACTCGCCGGTGATTCTCTGTGGCTTGAGACTTCGTTCCCAAGTCGCCAATAGAGATGAGACCAAAATGTCGCGAAGAAGAAAGACCCCGAAGAAGCGCAGAGGTGAACCGAAGAGCCATTTTTTTTTTGCCAAATGAACAACCAATCAGAACAGGTCACGTCATCGGTTCTTAGAGGTTCTTAAATCTTTGTAATAAGAACTGGTACTTCACCTAAACGACCCATTAAACATTATTTTAATATTAAATCCAATTAAGAAACTCATTAAGAACTTCTGATGGGTTTGCTCTAAGGGCATCCACATCAGAAAATCTCATTGGGGGTTCTTAGAAGAAAAAAAAAATTAAAACGCGGAGCCAATCAGGGTCCGCCACGTGGATGGTCTAAGCGTGTGAGATTCAACCGGTTTAGTAATCGGGTCGGGTGGGTCTAGAAATTTGGTTTGATACGAACCGGACAGAGATATTTATGGACTTTATCCATTCCCCGCCACGGAGTAAAAAAAAAACCCTTCGCCGGCGATAGTGAAGCAAGACCGAAATGCATTCGTCGAGCATCTTCTCGTTTGGCGCTCGCTATCCAATCATAACTTGTCGCGTGTCACCTCCTTCTTCGCCTCCCGTCGTTGCTTCTCTTCCTCTCCCGTCGCCGAGCTCCTCCGACTCTAACTTAGCTTGTTCTCTCCAGTGCCCCCATTTCCAATCGTACGCTGATGACTCTTCATCTTTTACTTTGCTTAATTTTGTGTAATAATTGATTCAATTGGATTCTCTCTTTGATTCTTCAGGTGCTCAGGTTGCACGCAGGAGTTCAATCTCCATCGTCCAGCTGTTGTCGACGACGCTTCAGGCTTCTTCAAGCGTTACGGCGTTGAAGATTTCACTTTTGATAGTTGTAGACTGGTAATTTTCACTTTTGAAGATTCCTCTTTCTCATCGTTTTGGTTTCTGGGGATATATTGTTTTGTATCTTGTGGCCAGTGGGGATGGAGATGCCGAGCAAAATTGGCCGTCCGTGGCTCCTCAGATAATGCATTGATTGGATTGTACCAAGAAGGAACTCACACCGTTGTAGATATTCCTGAATGTAAAGGTATAATGATTACGTTGGATATAATTCTCCTTAGATTCATTGATTTTTTGGTTTTCTTGATGTCCTCGTTTTGGTTGATTCTGAATTTGGCAGCTCATCATCCTAACATTAATGCTGCCATCGAGTTACTGAGAGAAGGTAGTAGTAATCCCAATGTTTTTTTTGTGTGATTCGTAGATGGAAATTGATTGTATTTTCCATTTGATGGGTTTTGCTATACTTTAAGGTATTAAGGTGATCGATGTTGTGCCATTCGATGAGGATCAGGGTACTGGGGACTTACGATATGTTCAGGTGATTTACTTTGACTATGTATCGTTACCTTTCTATTCAACCTAGTGCAGTGTGGTCATGCGATTTTCATATAGATGGCTGTTTCGACGCACAGTACAAATCTTCGTGCCCCAGAGAGATACAAAAATGGTTGAACATTTTTCTTTGGTTTAGTTTCTTTACACAGTGAAATGCTGCAATAAGAGAGAGTAGTTTATGAGTTTAAATATTTGTTTCAGGAAAAGTGCAAGTGTCTTTAGTTTGGAACTCAAGAAATGAGAAATCTCATAATGCAGATAAGTTACAAGCATTGTCCAGCGTGAGTTTCCCGAAAGCCGTGATTCTTTATTGTTTTCCTCCTTGTTGTCTTATCACTTATATAACTCTCATATGCAGTACTTGTGGAGAAAGGGTGGACCCAACAGCAAGTTTCACTTGATCCATTCTGTATGGGCTAACTTTCAGACATCAACCAACAATGTGAGTCAGAGAACAAGATTTTCCTATGCTAGTGCCAAAGATTCCTAGGATAATAGTATTAGCTTATAGGCTTTGTTCTGGCAAAATGTTGTGAGCTGGAAGATTTTCTGCCTTTAAGTGTTACTTTCTTTTTTGTTCACTTGCTAACACTGGAATTAATTATTTCATTTGTCTTAGATAATCTTTGGAAACAGATGGAGGCATCTTTTAGGTGAGAGAGATTTCTGGGAACATGTCGGGGGAATTGACATATCCTTGGATCCTTCGAGTTTTGGCCAGGCAAATACACGGGTGAGCATGCATTGCAGATATTGAGTTAAGACTTTTGAGCCTAGAGTCGATCAGCACATTTAGTTTTCTAGTTTGAGTGAATTTTCATATCTGCTGTAGCCAAAGCTTTATGACTCCTAACATTTTCAATGTTTCTGTCAGGCTTTTGATAGCTTGCTTTGGAAACTGCATAAGTATGTGCCTGGTGGATCATCTGTTGCTGATCTATACGCAGGAGCTGGAGTGATTGGATTATCATTAGCTACATCGAGGAAATGCAGGCAAGAACAGAGATTACTTACATCTTTCCTTCATCTAAGAAGACTGTGTTTATGTTCATATTGATGAATAGATTGACCACAACTTCAAAGTTAACCTGATTTCAGTTCTGTCAAATGCATTGAAGTTAACAAAGAAGCAAGGCTGTCTTTTGAGAAAACAATCCAACGGTTGCCAAACTCATTGGATTGCAGCATCAGTTGGCACCATGCAGATGCTTCAGTTGTAAGTAGTGTTTGCCTAGCAAAAACTTCCAAAATTCTGGGATTCTGTTTTAAATATTTTATTGACGTTTCACCTTGCATTTGAAATTCTACAGAACCCTCTTTCGTGGATTATAGGATCAGATGTAGTCGTTGTAGATCCTCCCAGGAGAGGTCTGGATGCTTCTCTACGTCAGATGTTGGAGTCTGTCCCCTCCATTGAAAAAAGAATGAGGTCATCGACACAGAGGTTGTTAAATATCTTCCATATAAAGTTTTATATTTGCGTCCAAATACAATCATCAAAATTCTAAAGCTAGATCTTTATGGGTCTGTTTATTTTCTCTTGTCTTAGTTCAAGCTTGAACGCAAAAGAGGAGAGAAGGCCCTGGATTTTAAGAGCAAAGGAACTTTCCATTCAAGCTGGCAATAAGCTGACCCCTGAAGAGAATAATACACTACCACAAAGACTAATTTATATAAGCTGTGGTTGGGAAAGCTTTAAGGAGGTACTCAAGACCAATGCTGATAGAACCTCCATTCAAACACCATCAATAAGTCACCAATAAATGCTGCCTCTTTAGTTCATTCTAATTTTTAAACGATTGCTTAGGACTGCAAGTCGTTATTATCTAGCAAAGCATGGGAGTTAGAAAAGGCTCATGGCTTCAACTTCTTTCCTGGAACTGATAGGTATGAATAAATAGAAACATGTACTTGTGTTTTAGACTGCATAAATATCAATCATGCTTATTTTACAATTGGGTTTTCAGCATTGAAGTTTTAGCCGTATTCAAAAGAAGGGTTGTGATGAAGAAAAAGAAGAAATCGGGATTAAAGAAAGTGGGAATAAAGAAAAAGCGTTCTAAGAAAGTAGAATCACTGAACTCTTATTAGCTAATATCTGTAACACTTGAAGTTGAGGACCATCTAGTGAATGAGAAAACAGTTTTGCTCTGTTGCTTTTGATAAGAAGATATGATTCTATAAATTTTTGTGCCATTATTCCAAGTAGAAAATAGATCTGTGCAATATCCATCATATCAACATCTGTTAAGTATGAAGGGGAACAAAAGAGTGCAAAACTGGATAGGATACATCTTCAAGAATGGGAAGACGAGCAATTTTTTACAACGTCACAGGTAAATAAAGTACGTAGCTATTCATTGTGCTTTTCCATTTTTGGATTTTGCCAAGTGAGGAAAGGCTTGTAGAATGTTGTGTGCCATTAGATCCTGCCTAGTTAAGATCCCTACCACAGGACACATCTGCAAAGATTTGATTAGCCATAAAATTAGTGTCAGTAGATTTATTTAATAGGCTTTATAGGGAATGCAGAAGTAAAAGACAGTCAAAGACAGTCAAAGACATAAACTCACTCCTGTTGCTTGAATTTTGGGAACAATAAGCAAATGGCGGAGTCCCACTTGCCGGAAAAGCACTAAAGCTTTGGCCACAAACATGTTCTCCATGACTGTGTAAGGGTTTGTGTTGGCGAGAGGATGAAGATCGACATACATTTGCATTTCCGAACCTGAGATGGCCACATCGTCAAAGTTGTCTTCTCTCTCTGCCAATTCATCCCATGGAAACTTCTCCCTGACCTCCCACTCCTCTGTTCTTCTTTTCTCGGTCAAGAACCATCTCTTTTTCAGTACTTTAACGAGATTTGCTCTCAGGATCAACCCGTGGAGTTCTGCACACCCAGCTGTTCGACCCTCTTGAGGTACTTCTGCTTCATCTAAAACAGGGAATGCATTATGCGTCGTGTTCTTTAGCACATCAACTATTTTAGAAACCTTTTCTACGCCGTGCAGAGTTACAACCGGGGGCTTAGCATCACCAAGCTCGCCAACGTTGAGGTTCCTCATCCATGGCTCTGGATTTGCTTCTAAGAAAGGTATGCCCTTTAAATACAATATGATCTCATAGATACTCGGGTTGAAGCTGTCTCCCACAGTTTTGGCAATCAGAAGCACAATCATCGTTACGGGAAGCAAAAGAAGGTTGTTGGTGAGTTCTAGGAATATGACACATAGTGACACAGTCATTCTCATCGACCCAGCCATGAGTGCAGCTGCGCCAAGGACAGCGTAAAGCCCTTGGTCAATGTTTGTGTAGGATCCCATTGCAGCACCAAGCATTCGACCATATGCAGAACCCATGAGAATGATCGGAAGAAAGAGACCAGAAGGTGTTGCAATACCAAATGTGAAAATCCCCAATATGCAGTAGAGCACGAAGAATATCCAAAGGGAACCCATGCCATACTCATTGGGAGTGTTGGTAGAGAAGATGTTTCTGACAGCGTCATCGGTGGTGGTAAGAAGCAGAGTAGCTAGATCATTGTAGTAACCTTTTGGGCAATGGAACTGTTTGAAGTTGCCCAATCTTCCATTCGTCGGGCAGATGCCATCTATCATGGGGTCACAAGGCTTGCATTGCGCCAGGAAAGGAAGACCATAAAGGCAAACCGATGTGAAGAGTGATACTGAAAGACTGAGAAGCACCTTGGGGAATTTACCCTTCCTGCAAAATGACCAAAAAGTTAAGTAACTAGCTAAACATGTTTTTACGCGTATCATCTGATTAAAAATGTTTCACTATGTTGGTCTTTAGAACCTTTTGAACAGGTAACACTTACTCGTTGATGAGATTGTAAAGCCGGAGAACTTTATGCAAAAGGTGATTATAGAGGCTTCCAAGAATTCCACCGATAACACCAATCAATGTGATAGGGATTATATCAGTGAGATGGTAAGTATAAGTTACGTGACTGACATCAAAAATGATAAGCCCTCCGTTTCCAAACAACCCACACTTCCCTGAATTGCAGATTTCTATGAACACTCTTAGAACTACAACAACCACTGCTGTGCTAAAGAAAGTCCTCCACAATAAGGCGCTTCTCCACCAAGTGGCGACTTCCTCAAGCGCAAAAAGCACACCTCCAACAGGTGACCTGAAGGCTGCACAGACTCCAGCAGCTGAACCACACGTAATCAGATCCCTGCGGTCTCTATCATTATTGAAATATCGCAGCCACCGCCACTTTATCCGGTGGTTATCTGGTCCACCTTGTCCAAGCAAAGAAGCTATGCAGCTTCCAATGTGAACCAGAGGTCCCTCTTTACCCAGATCAAGTCCAGCCGAAACAGCTCCAATGCTTCCAAAGATCTACCAAACCCCGCAAATCCGTAAGTAAAAAAGTATGTCTTTTGCAAATTCTAATACATACATCTCTTGTAAAGTTCTTCCCTGATAATCTTTACAAAATTATAATTTTAGATACAAACCTTAACGATCATAGTGGTAGCACCAAACATGTTGGGAGTATCGACGCCATTAAGATAAGCTTTGATCTCAGGAATTCCAGGCCCAGCTGCTGTGGGAGCAAAGCATACACAAAGCACAGACGCCACCAACGTCAGACCCAAATTTGCCGCAGTAAACACCATCAGACCTGTAACATATCTGTTTCCCCCATGAGACATTGTTATCCATCAGTACAAGGATAAACGGTGACAAAAATCTCTTGATCCTGAATGTTTGAATTCGTAAAGATAAAGCTTTGTTGTCGACCTTTCTTGTTCGAGGAAGTGGCCGATAGCCAGAAACTTGTAGCCAGCAATGTTTTCGACGGCTAGATTGATGAAAGTGGCGATCAAACCAGTGAAGAGACCAATATGAAAAGCAAATGTCCATTTCAGGAAAACGTATTGAAGCACTTGTGCCTTTGATCTTTTCCTCCAATCATGCTTAAACAGCTCGTTCTCGTTTATTCTGTCAATAAACATTCAAAAACTGAGTGGACCCTGATTTCAAAACTGTGCAAAGAAGAAAGAAGAAAAAAAGAAGACATACTCATAGTCCAAGCTCTCGATGTGAGAAACCTTAGCACCAACCAAAGCAAGTGGAGTTGAAGAAAGAGTTCGATGAGACTTAACCAGAGGTTGATTCAGTGTGTTACTCTCTGGATCTCCATCTCCATTGTAAGTACTAGTATTACCAATCTGACTTAAATCTTCTTCCATCTCTTTCTCTGATCAAAAGTAAAGAAACAGGCTTTTTGTCGGAACCTCTGCAACAGAACTTCTTAAGAAAGTGCTTCTGGTTTTTTTTCTCAAAAGTATTACTATTTCATGCAAATTGTTTCTTAGGCTTTGTCTTTTTATTTCTTTCTATAAAGCTTTATAGTTATACATGTTTACATATACATATCTATGTATATATGTGGACAGTGTCTTATCTTGGTAAGACGACGCTTATGTTTGTGAGAGGGTAACAAATAGAAGTATGTAATTCATACACATGCTACAGTCCGAAATGAGACAATGATTGGTCAATTAAATATTACATATGTACAATGAATAACAATGAAACGTAACCAATTGCAATTTCGTACGTAGGGATAAGATTTTTCTATGTAGTCTAGTTTTTATATGTTCATGAACTCCATAGATGTATTGATGAAAATATAGTAATTCTTTTGTAATTTTTAAAGTTCATTTTTAAGCCAGCTCAGTATTATGAGAAAATTAAATACAATATTTATTTCAAATAAAGTTTTAATAAGTGGAAAATAATTTTGATCAAGTGGACAAATATTATTTTGTAAAGTATTTTTTACTAGAGTTCGAGTCCAAATAATCGACTTTACGTTTTTATGGTTTGGCATGATCATAATTTATAAGAAAATAACGTATGGTTTTTGGTATGGAATTTAATATATATATTTATTGCATAGATCTGATATTGTTTAGTATTTTGAGTAATACACTTTTTTTCTCAACAATTAGATCGTCAAAATCTGATTCATAGTCTAGTTCAACTCTTGAAATTCCTATTTAATACTAAATCGGTAGAAAGGAAGAATCAAACTCTAGATGCTATAATTATTATCTAGATCAATGTAACCACCGGATTGAGAACAAACTTGATAGTTGAATGTATACTTTTAGGGAAACAAATAGAAACTCTCAACTAAAATTCATATATATAAAATTAAAACATAGTACTCGTGAAAAGTCGGATTTGTTTCCAAGTAGATATACCAAAATCTAGGTGTTAAGATGTCTTATAGCGATACGGTTTCACATTGTTGCATCCTAACTCCCAGTGGTCTAATTGATACTCTTGATTGGTACTTGGAACTCATACCTTTATTTCTTTCTAATATAGATTCTTTTGAATATTATATAGAGAAAAGGAAAAAGAAAACAAGAATAATGAAGTTGGTTTTGTTTGGTTGAAAAATGACAAATGTTCACGCTGTGGATTAAAGCTAAACTCCAACTCAGCCATTAACGTCGGACAGATCAGCACTACTTTCCAATCTTTATTATTATCAGTTCAATTACTCGGATCTAACGGTCACAAAAGCTCCAACTCTTGAGGTGATCATACAGACATTTTTTTTTTTGTAGACTGACTTTTAAATTCCAGTCTTACAACTATAGATAGGGGTAGTGACTACACAACTGGACCACCTGTCCTCGGCATTTTTATTTTGTTTAATAAACTACTTTTTTTTTTTTTTGTCAACTATAAACTACTTTATTTTGTTCTTTAACTTTTTGTCACTAATTATTCATTCTCTGAGGTTTCAAGCTCCCTTACAATTCATTCGTTTGTTCGACCTCAAAAGAGTAGCTTTGTCATGTACAAAGTACAATATGTAAACCATTAAATATTAAAATACATTGGATTTAACTGCAAGCATTAAAAAATATTATATTAAAGAAGTAAATGCTTATTTAGCTACCAATCATAATTTTATTTGAAAATAGTATTTGAGATAGTTGTTTGAATATTAGCGGTTATAATAGATATTTTAAATTATTTATAATG
The DNA here is from genome assembly GCA_023374145.1 of Lepidium sativum. Classification (NCBI taxonomy): domain Eukaryota; kingdom Viridiplantae; phylum Streptophyta; class Magnoliopsida; order Brassicales; family Brassicaceae; genus Lepidium; species Lepidium sativum. The sequence goes on along the minus strand of JAKUCM010000354.1, from coordinate 73,534 downwards.
TTTAACTATTGATACTAAATATATTTATGGATGTTTAAATTGGCTCTATTCAATCGTTTATTTTTATTTTTACCGATAAACAATAAAAATTAAATTTGTTTTATCCTGTTATTTTTTTTTTTGATAAATCCTGTCACTTTTAGCATAATTCAAATTTCAAAACAAAATTTTGTCATCGTAACTACCTTTAGTGACAAAAACAATCTACATTTCTTATAAAGATTGGCTTAGACTTCGAACTAGAATTATCCTATTATTTATAAAAAAAACTAGTATGAAAAATGTATTTGGAAACTAGGATTTAGTCCATCTCCATCCATAGGTTTCTATATTTGAGTCTCTTAATAACTAAAAAATTAATAATTTCTGGTCATGGCGAGGTGTCCGGCAGAATGGAGTCGTCCGCTGTATTTTGGATAAAAGTTTTGGAAATGAAGAATGACACGAATTGTTCCCAAAATCAGTGGTGGAATATTTAGATATGATTGGGTCGGATCATCATCCAATGGTGGGACGATTTTCGGATGACATAAGGCCTAGGCGCCGTCAGTTTATATTTGATAGTCGATGGGTAGGGAAGACATGTTTCTTTGACGCTATTGAACTAAGTTGGGGTAAGTCCAATTCTAATTCACAGTACCCCATATCAGCGAAGATAAGGAGGTGTCGTTGTGAGATATCGAAATGGCGTCATAATCCTTTTTCCACAGGTCGGAAAATGATAAATGACCTAAAACAGGAATTAGAAGAATTGGAAAATAGAACATTGCGAGATCAGGATATGATAGTGGCTGCTAATAGGGAATTGAGAAAAGCATATCTTGACGAAGAGAGATTTGGAAACAGAAAAGTAGAAACAGATGGCTAAGGGAAGGTGATGAGAATACTCGATTCTTCCATGCCCAAACTAAGCAATGCAGAGCTCGGAATAGAATAATTGGATTGCTATCGCGGGAGGACGTATGGATAACAAAGGAAGTGGACAATTTTGCCGAAGCAGTAAGGTACTTTACCGAACTGTTCTCCAGTAACGGAGACTCGACGATGGTATTAGATGAATTGGAAACCAGGATTACTGATTTCGATAATCAAATATTGATGCGTCCAGCGACGATTTTGGAAGTCCATCAGGCCCTGTTTTCGATTGCTCTGGATAAGGCACTAGGCCCAGATGGTTTGACAGCTTTGTTTTTCCAAGAATCATGGGAGATAGTTAAGGATGTCCTAGTCAACTTGGTAAACAACTTTCTATTGGTTTTTTTTTGAGAGAAACTTAAATAGAACAAATTTATGTCTCATTCCAAAAAATTCGAGACCAACGAAGATGACGGAATTCAGACCAATTAGTTTATGTAATGTAACATATAAGATAATATCTAAGGTAATGTGCTTGAGACTGCGAAAGATGCTATCCAAGTTAGTGTCGGAAACTCAGTCAACTTTTGTTGCTGGGAGAAACATTTCGGACAATATACTAATTGCACAAAAAATGTTTCATGCTCTGAGAACGAATCGATCCGTGAAGGGGAAGTACATAGCTGTAAAGACCGACATGAGTAAAGCCTATGATCGTGTCGAATAGAATTTTGTTAGAATTTTGCTACAGAAGCTGAGTTTTTGTGATGCATGGATCAGGTGTATAATGTTTTATGTCACAATTGTGGAATATTCGGTCCAAGTAAATGGTGTGCCGGGAGGTAGTATCACACCATATCGAGGACTCAGACAAGGGGATTCTATGTCCCCTTATATTTTTGTCTTATGTACAGATGTCCTGATTGCTAAATTACGACAGGCTGAACAGAGGGGGCTCTTAACTGGACTTTCAATTGCCAGAACTAGTCCATCGATAACACATTTGTTGTTTGCAGATGATATTCTCTTTTTTTGTAAAGCCTTGAAAGAGGAAACACATCAAATATTAAGGATACTTAGAGAATACGAACAGATTTCGGGACAACAGATAAATTTCACAAAATCCTCGGTTCAGTTTGGTCAAGGGATATCGGCTGCTGATCGATTGGACAAACATCAGACGCTGGGAATTTATAAAGTGGGTGGCATAGGTTCATATTTAGGATTACGAGAGAATATTGGCGGAAAAAAAACGAGAGTTTTCGCTTATGTGAAAGACCGATTAAAGAAGAGGATAAATAGTTGGTCCTCGAAATTGTTATCAAAGGCAGGTAAAGAGGTGCTTATCAAATCAGTTCTCACTGCCTTGCCGACATACGTGATGTCATGTTACCGGTTACCGAAATTGGTTTTCTAACCAATTGAATGCCGCTATTGTGAATTTCTAGTGGTCTAATTCACAGACAACACGTGGTATTCATTGGCAGAAATGGAAGGTATTGTGCAAACCAAAAGCTGAAGGGGGTCTGGGGTTTGGGGTTTTCAAGGATTTCAATTCATCACTATTAACTAAACAATTATTGCGACTTATAGATTATCCGGACTTGTTACTTAGCCGGGTCATGAGAGGTAGATATTTTAAGGATACATGTCTGTTGGTGGCATCAAGTGGGGCTAATCCTTTTTACGGATGGCGCAGTATCTTATTGGCAAAAACATTGGTAATGTGGGGTTTGATTAGGAAAATAGGGGATGGGTCGCAGATAAGAGTCTGGGCGGACCCATGGATCCCAGATGTGATACCTAGACCGGCTTTAGATGTACCTGTGAATCTGTATCCGAGCCTTACGGTGGATAAGTTTATTGATCACCGAACGGGTACGTGAAAGGAGATCTTAGTGTGGCAATATTTTGATCCGACTGATGTCCAATTAATATTAGGGATTCCGATTCCACGTAAGCCACAACAAGATTATTGGGGTTTGCATCTTACTAGAAATGGACGATACTGAGTCAAATCAAGATACCTCGCTGAGGAAGAATTTTCCCAGAGGGACATGATAGGTTCCAGACCAAGTTTCCGAGCCTTATACAAACATGTGTGGCAAGTAGATTCCCCGAATAAGATTAGACATTTTCTATGGCAAATTTTATCTGGGAACGTAGCAGTCAATGGAAATATGATGACTCAGGGGATTAAGTGTGATCCAACGTGCTCACGGTGTGGGGCAGAGAAGGAGACCATTAATCATGTTCTCTTCCAATGTCTGTTGGCTTTATAGACATGGGCCCTGTCAGAATTTCCATCTACTATAGATGTCTTCCCGGGGGAATCTATTTGGTATAATCTTGACTATCTGTTTTGGAGGCTACCAGATAGAGAGGAACTGAAAGTTTTCCCGTGGCTGATATGGAACCTGAGGAAAGCACGAAACGAGCACTGTTTCTCGAATACTATCAGCGATCCGCGTAGTATTATTACATGTGCTTCAGTGGAATTTGCAGAATGGGTGGAGGCTCGAGCATATGTTTCGATACCTCATTTTTGATTAGTGCGTCAAACAGGGGACTATAAATCCGATTGGATTTTCCCATCTACAGCTAAATCAGGGTTCACGGGTTACAAATGTTTCGTGCACGCTTCCTGGAAGACTTCGGACCTCAAATCGGGGTTATGATGGTTCAGATTTCCATATTCAGTAGAGGGTGCTTATTCCGGTGCGCGGTGCATTCATCGCAGCTTGTCAGCGCTTCATGCAGAGATCAAGGCGGTTCTCTGGGCCATGGAATCATTGATAGCAATCCATGCTTTGGAGGTGGAGATGTCGACGGACTGCGAGACGGTGATCGAGGTCTTCGCAAAACCGGAGGAGTGGCCATCTTTTCTTCCCTATCAAGAAGACTTCTCACGACTTTGTTCTTCATTTTCGTTCTTTTTGATTTCTATTATTCCACGTAATATCAACTATAGGGTCGATGCTCTTGCGAGGTTTGTTCGCGAGACAGACTATAGTTGAGTGTATTCAGACTAATGTGCATTAGCACCTTATATGAGATTCCCGTTGACAAAAAAAAATTAAATTTTAACTATTAATGAAAAAACACAATAAAAACAAAACATCGATTTAAGAGACTCTAATGAGTCTCTTAAATCTCTTATTTAAGAACCCCTTCTTACTCTCTCTCTTAATTTTCTATTTTTTTATTTTTTTAAATGGTTAAGAACCCCTCTTAAAAAACACCAATAAAAGTGCTTTTAGAAAGATTGGGTTAATACGATGCTCCAAGAAAGACATGTGGTTAGTAAGGACCTTACCACATGTTTTATGGCAAGAAGGGACTATACTTCGAGTACTTGTCTTTTCGGAGACCGGTCTATCCAATTTGGCTCTCTCTGATTATGACACGTGTCTTTATATAAATAATTATATACAAGTGAAAAATTAGAGTTTGGCTATTGGACCGGTCAGTTACTCTCCAATGTTGACAAAAAAAAAGTTTATTTGATAATTATCCCTTTTTTTTTTGCAACGACATTATATAGATGAAAAAGGTTAAAACAAAAACGAAGTAGACTAAAGCTCCACCACTCCCGCAGATACTCGCGCCAACCGGGCCAAAGCATCTGCTTTGTGATTCAGAACTCTGGGAATTACAGATAGTTGGCATAGGGAAAAAGTCGATTGAAGTCGCTGGTACTCCTCCTGATATGGTAAGAAAGCGGGCCATGCCTCCGGACGCTGCAGAATCCACATCACTATCTCACAATCCGTTGAAATCTCAACTCGATTGATATCTCTTGCCTGCATAGATCGAAGTGTCCAGATCACTGTTTCCACCTCTGCATGAAGAGACTAAAGACTCTGTCTACTCATTTTTGAATCCCCCAATATCCTTTCCACCGAATCTGTATAACAAACCCAACCCAGTTTTGTGGCTTGGTCATTTGCTTTCCATGAAGCATCCACATAACTCTTATGGCTTGTGAAGCCTTGATTAGCTGTGGAGGGATAAATCAGAGCTGACTTATTCAAGTCTGAAAATGGCCCCTGCTGTGGCCCTGGTATAGCAGGCCCTATTCGATCCCCTACCCATTCTGAGAAATCGGAATCCGCTTTATGTAAAATTAATCTATGGTCTAGGTCTTTGTTTGTAAAACAAAAAGCATTCCTAGCTTTCCAAATATGCTACATAATCAATGGGAACATATCAACTCTATCATGCTGCTGAACTCGCCAAAACATATGGTCCAAATTCTTCCAAATCGAACTTCACGGGAACTCCCCCGCCCCTGACGGAATCAGGGAGATAACCCAAACCTGCACTGCTGGCAGACACTCAAATAAAACATGATTAATTGTCTCCACTTCCTCCCCACATCTCAAACATTGCGGATCAGTCCCTACTCTACGGAGAACCATATTCCTGCCCACCGCCACACTTCCAGTCATGACTTGCCAAATGAAATGCTTAATATTTGTTAGGACAATCTAACTTCCACATTGTCTCAAAAAACATGTCAAAGGACAGCCCACACATTTTGTTTTCCATAGGCAATCCTCCTTCCCCCAATTTGTAACATGACTTAACAGTGTAACTTCCCGTACGAGTGTAATGCCACCCCGAGTAGTCCGACTTTGCCAATTTCAGAATCTCCATACCCAAAATCAACTGTGCATATTTGGAATAAAAAAACTGATAAACTAAGGTTTGTTTCCACTTTCCCGACCTTCTGTCAAAAAATTGATCAACCGTCAGATCCGAAAAAGGATACCTATTTGTCCATGTTGTCGACCGCGGGACAACATCCGAGATCCAAGCATCCTGCCAGACACAGATCGATTTCCCATATTCAACCTTACATATAGTGCCTTTACAAATTAAGTCTCGTGCATATAACATGCTACGCCAACCATATGAAGACCCTACCCTCGACTTTACCCATAACAGACCCGAGTTCGTATAGTATTTACCTCTAAACACTCTTGCTAGTAACGATGCTGGATTAGTTAACAACCGCCATAATTGCTTTGCCAAGAGTGCCGTATTAAAATCCTCCAAAATTCGAAAACCCAGACCCCCCTCCGATTTTGGTTTACACAAATCTGTCCACTTTTTCTAGTGAATACCTCCAGAAGTCGCCGAATTTGCCCACTAGAACCGTGCTATTGCTAACTCAATTGTCCTTACCACCGCATTGGGCAGTCTATAACAAGACATCACATATGTTGGCAACGCAGTGAGAGCAGACTTAATCAGAATTTCTTTCCCTCATTTTGATAAAAACCCTGCTGACCAACTATCAATTCTATCCTTCAGGTGTTCCCCCATAAAACCAAAAATTTATCTTTTAGAACCATTGATATTTTCCGGGAGGACTACTCCCCAAAATTTGTTGTACCATTCCAGTAATTTCTCCCGGTACCAATTTCCCAAATTGTATAGATGATTTTGTAAAATTAATCTGCTGACCCGATATCAGTTCATACTCTTTAAGAATCTGTAAAATGCATTCTGCTTCCCGTTTGGAAGCCCTACAAAAAAGACTATCATCCGCAAAAACTAAATGCGATACCGCCGGACTACCTCTAGCTACCCTAATTCCAGATATAAGGTTCTGATGTTCAGTTTCCTTTTATTTAGCAATTAAAACTTCGGGACAAATAATGAACAAATATGGCGATAAAGGATCTCCTTGTCGGAGGCCTCTTCTCGGGATAACTTTCCCCCCTGCATTACCATTTATCAATATCGAATATTCCACACTTGTTATGCACCACATAACACATTTTATCCAACTCTCACAAAACCTAGCTTTCGTAACAAATTGCTGATAAAGTATCATTCCTCTCTATCGTAGGCTTTACTCATGTCTGTTTTGACAGCCATATACTGGCCCTTGACTGCTGGGTTCGTACGTAAGGCGTATAAAAGTTCTTGAGCAATCAAAATATTATCAGAAATTACTTGCCCAGCAACAAAGGCCAACTGTGTTTCATATATAATTTTGGGTAATACCCTTTTCAACCTTAAACACAATATTTTGGAAATCAATTTATACCCAATATTATAGAGGCTAATTGGGCAAAATTCACCTATACAAGTAGGTCTTGAAACCTTCGGAATAAGACAGATGTTGGTCTTATTCAACGATTTGTCAAAACTCCTAGTCCGCACGAAATTATTAACCAGTGCCACCAAATCATCTTTCAATAAATCCCAGTAATTTGATAAAACAACCCTGTCATACCATTAGACCATGGTGCCTTCCTCGGGTCCATCATAAACAACGCTGTCTTAGCTTCCAATTCCGTTATAGGCCGCATTAGTAACTGATTTTCTACACAATACCCTCAATTTGTAGAGAGAAGTGCGACGAACTATTAAACAAATTTGAGAAATATGATGTAGCTTCTCCCAAAATCGCTCTTTCTGTTGTAACCCAATCACCCCTCTCCGTCATGAGACCAATTATTCTATTTTTTGCTCTACGTTGTTTAGTGACTGCATGAAAAAACTTCGTGTTTTCGTCACCCTCTCTCAACCACTTATTCTTATTCTGTTTCCAGTACATCTCCTCTTCCATATAAGCTTGTTTTAGCTTGGCCATTGCATCAGCTAAAAACTGATGATCAACTGTAGAACCCAAATCATACTTCGCCACTATCTGTTTAAGCTTCGTTAATTTTTTATTGCCCGACTTGACATTTTCACTTCGCCAATGCGAAATTTCTTTTCAACTACTAATTCGATCTGTCACCGAAAGATTCTGGCGAAAGCCACATCCTTTCCACCCTTTCGCCACCACATCTACCAGGCCCGGTAGGCCTACCCATCTTTTGTCAAAACAGAAAGACTTCTTCTTAGGTTTATGCGATATATCTTTAAAACAACCTAAAATAGGACGATGATCTGATCCTATCATCTCCAAATATTGGATTTGTGACTGAGGGAATAACTCATGCCAATCGCCATTACCTAAAGCTTTATCTAAAACACATCTTATAACCCCATTTCGCCTAACCTCTCTCCACGACCATATATTTCCCCTTTTTGGGAATTCCAGTAACCCGCAAATCTGAATCAGATGCCTAAAGTCCATGAAGGAGGAAGGGTGTCTTGGAATTTCCCCTGCTTTTCATGATTTCCAATCAGCTCATTAAAATCTCCAGTAATTAACCAAGGGCAAAATCTTGAACGTCCATCCTAATCAAATGTTCCCAGACATACGCTCTTCCTGACCACACTGGATCCCCATATATAAAATTTATAAAAGATGTCACTCCTGAAATATCTAAAGTTATATCTATCATGTTTTTATCCTTATATTTAACCTTAATATTATAATTATCGGAATAAAATAATGCCAAACCTCCAGTTGTGCCTATTGGCTCGACTGTTGTTAGATATTTAAAACCTAAGTGTAATTGTATTTTTTCCATAAACAGATAATTATTCTTTGTTTGAGACAAAAACAATAAATCTGGTTTATTGAAACTCCAAATATCTCTCAAAAATCCAATTGTAACTTTATTCCCAATGCCTTGACAATTCCAGCATCAAAGTTTTAAAAACATTAAAAACCATATCCCACCTAATCATCAAATTCTGTTGGCAAAACCATATATGTCTCCAGCTGGACAAGTAGGGCCTCCGATACAGAGCCTCCTACTTCCCCAACATCCACTGACGATGCCACAGTTGACACTTTGTCTGCTTCCGAAGCGTCTCCCTGGAAGAGTGGCCTCCGCACTTTCTTCACAGACAAAATCCGCTCCTCCTCAACACCTCCATCAACCTGTGTACACGTTAGACAAATCACAGTCAAATATACACAGATGCCAATCAAACAAAGACCAAAATTAACCAATACCTTATCCACTTCCGCCACAGTAGGCAATTGCGGAGTCAAATCCCTATTCCCTTTTCCCACATCGACTTTATCCCGCTTAGCTAAAGCTCTATTGATTGCTCCTGGGTTTCTTTTCCCACCCAAAACAGCACCTCTAAAACTTTTGGTTCTATCAGATGCTCCCATGTTCCTTTTCCCAACTACACCCGCCTCTCTACCATCTAACTTGGCCTTATAACACAACTCTGCGTCGTGTGTCATCCAATAACAGAGAAGACAGAAGCCTACCAACCTTTTATACTCAAACATTATTCTAGACTCTTTTCCTTCCTCATATTATAAAATTGAAGAAAAAATGAGCGGTTTTGAGCATGGTATCTCGATGAGTACTTGACCCTTGTTAACTTCAATACCCAAAACATAACCTAAGGTTTCAGCTACCAGACGGTAAACTTCCTCCACTCTATACTCAAATGGAATCCCCGTTATCCTAATCCATAACCTAATCATACTCGGGTAATCAGCATCAGCCATTGCCTTCCAGGGTGCATAAGAAACCATCCACCCATCGAAGTTTATGGACCCGTTTTCTAGGACTTTTGCTAAATCATCCTCTGATTTAAACTCAAACTGGAACCTACCATTCCCTAGGTCTAAGCCACTTACCCTGCCCACTAAATTCCAGAATTGTGGAATTCTAAAAAGAAAAATATCCACATTTTGGATTTTTGGATTAAGACACCTTCCCATTAAGACCTTAGAACTCCTCGCCAAAAGCATTGAGTTATCTATCCTAGGGATCCTTATTTTCAGAAGCCTTGGAGGCGACTTGACTCCTAAAATCTTCTTATCAACACCCAACTGCGCCATTACTACCTTGAGCAAACCCGAGACATAAACTATTTGCCAATTTAGACTCTGATGTAATTGTGTTACAAGCAGGTCACGATGGGACCTCCCTTTTTAGATTGAGTTTAAATTTTGAACACAATCATGGGAACACCATTTATTAAACTTTAAAAACCCTACCAGATAGAATATTTTTCTATTCCTCATTCGCATTAGGGAATCTAATCTCCACAAAATTCGACACCAATATAGCCATTTGGTAACCACATTTCTACCAAACACATACCCCATATCTTCTGTCATTATCTCCCTATAATACCATATCAAAACCCCATACATCCATATTTATCACAAGAGTATTCTGTCATTAAGACTAAGTGACATACCTTGGAACTAGATATCTCCTCTACCTAGGATCTGAGCATGAATTGACTTTTGCTGGACCATACTTCTTGATTCTCCAGTTGAGATATAACCCTCGCATGAGACACAGAAAACACAACACCACATAAGTTACCTCTGTTTCCAGCATACACCATTATGACCACACAATACAACAAGGGCTCATTAGCCAAACCAACCCCTAAGGTCAGCATTTTTTCCAAATCCCTCCCATGGGATTCCACTTAACATTATTTGAAATACACCACCAACGAATTGTTATAGACAAATAACATGGAAGGCCCTCACCGAACTTACTAACCAAATTTAATTTTGCTTCATCTGTGATGCTTAAAACATATACCTTTACCATTCCCCCTAAGCATTTCCCAGACATTGACTCTTAGAACTAAACTATTCCCCAACGCCCTAGGCTGGAAACTAGACTTCTTTTGGCCCATAAAACCATAGACCACCATATACATCTAAATATGTGGGTTCCTTAAAGTAGCAATCTCTCTGGAATTAATATTTCCAGAGAGCTCCACTTTCGTCCCCCAGATCGTCATCCAACACCACCCACTAACCAAGTGGCCATGAGACAAACAAACCCAATAGTCCTTTCCAATTAGCTCTGAATAACCAAACACCGCACAGAACCTAGACTCCTGAACCACCATACGCGTCCAAAACAATGGGTTCATTCCAAAAGCGAGCTCTCTGAAAGTAATATTACCAGATCTCTCTCTTAGTCCCCCATCTCCTCAACAGAAACCACATAATGACCGATCGGCCATACACTAAAAATACCCTCTTACCATTCGCACAAAACTCAAACTTTCCAAAAACCCTAAACACAATAGACATAAACTTACCTTCGAAACACCATGATGGAAGAAAGCTATCTCCGACGAACAAAGAACCCTTCTGGCGATGACCGAAGACCCTTCCACTCCCCAGTACTGAAGCTTCGCACTCCTAAAAACCCGGCTAAAAACCAAGATCTAGAAGCTGAAAAGCCCGAAATCACCCTAAAAACCAAAACCCCCAAACCTTAACCTAAGACTCACCCAAACCCTAGAAAACCCTCCTAGACAGAAAATGAACACCCTCCTCCATAAAAGAAACCTAAGGATCCCGATCTAAACAAGACTCCGGAAGAACCTACCCGAAAAACCCCACCCGAGCTTCCTTAAACCAGAGAACCCTCTGCCGATCTAATTACTCACCTCACAGAAGACACCGAAGATCTAAATCAATCCTCTTACATTTGCAAAAATTTAGTTAATGGACTGGCTATTTGTAACTTTATGTTAATAAAAAAAAGAAGTTATAACTCATGATAGATTTTCACCACAAAGTGAAATATATGCTTCATAATTTTAAATGTGTGGAATTAAAAAGCGAAAGAAAAATCTAAAATGATTATGATATTCGAGAAATCATAGAAAAAATGAAAAACATAATATTTATCTGATACGTATATATTTTTAGTATTTTTGAGCTATCTGTCGCGAAAACTATTTTTATTTTTATTTTTTTATTTTTTGGTAATAAGAATTTAACATATTAATTAATTATAATACCTAATTTTTCTTTTTCGTTTTGTTTTTTTATTTCTTATTACTGTTATAAAAATCTAGTTAGTTTACGGGGACACATATTTTCAGCCAGATAGATTGAAATATGTAAACACAAAAAGCAATTTTCTTATAAAAATCAAGCTTTAATTATAGAAATCACCAATATATCATTAAGGTCAGGACCACTAACTATATGATTCATGTAAATCTTAAAAAACACACAATAATTCAATGAAAAGAGTTGACAACTTGTTGATCTAGTTGTATAAAAAGATTCCAAAATAGTCACTCTTAATTGTACACGGTGTCCATTTTGAGCAATAAAAATCCAATGTTTTGTGTTTTCTTGATAGAATTAACATCAATAATATTTTTAAAATGCACTTATATAATTAAAGAACACTAACTAACGTTTTCTTTTATGTGATGTCAATCTATTAAACAACGTTATGTATGTTTTAAAATATATAGTGTTGGTATCAATAGTTTTAGTTACGTTTTGATTTTATGTTAATTGTCTATGTTCCCATGACTTTGCAATTTGTGTTTGCACTTAAATATGTCTGTTTTGAATTTACTTTAATATTACACTAACAATTATATTATTAGTGTTATATACTAAAATCAAGCAGGAAATGAAAGACACAGAAGAGAAAACTATGTATTTTATTTTAGGTTTGATTGGGTAGCATTAATCGAATGATTGTTTATGTATTTGGAAATCAGCGATTGAAATAAACATTTGAAGTTATTATTAGAGTTCAAACAAACTTATATATGTATATTTTCTAGAAAGAATTGTTCAAATAGAGCTATAGTGTAGTTTTTGTCCAAAAAAAAAGAAAGCGTCAAGGGTGTAATTACGGTTACACCCTTGAAACAAAAAAACTGATGTCTTCTTTTATTTTCTTTTTCTTCTCAGGTTAGTTTCACACCCGAAAAAGAAAGAAACCTATAGTGTAAATTGTCGTCGTTAACTTCTCTTGATTTTGTTCCTTCCTCGTCTTACTCAACGGTTCTTCGCTGTATTTCATACTCGTTGTCTTCTTCTTCATCTTGTTCTTCGAACTCGTCGTCTTCATTGTCGGTAAGTTTCTTCTTTTCTTAATCCTTTGCTCTTCTTCTGCTTTTTCTTCTTTTTCGTAAGGGCATTTGGGTTTAGGGTTGACGTAGACATTGGGTTTCTCGATTTTGCGAGATTTCGATTTTTCAAATTTGCGACATTTGGGTTTTTGTTCTTCACTAACTTATTCTGTGTCTAGTAGATTTCTTCCCCAGTTTGAGCCAATGTGATATAGTTCATAATTAGTTGTGAGGGTAAGGGTGAACAAGCGATATGATATATGTAATACAGTTAGTATGAAGTTGGGTAGAGTTAGGTCGTAGGGGGTATAGTTGGATTATCGTGTGGTAGAGTTAACTTGTAGTGTAGTAGAGTTGGTCTGACGTGTGATAGAGTTAGATTATAGTGTGGTAGAGTTGGTATGTAGTGTAATAGAGTTAGATTGTAGTGTGCGGTATAGTTGGATTCCGTGTGGTAAAGTTAGGTTGTCGTATAGTAGAGTTAGATTATCGTGTGGTAGAGTTAACTTGTAGTGTAGTAGAGTTGGTATGACGTGTGGTATAGTTAGATTATAGTGTGGTAGAGTTGGTATGTAGTGTAATAAAGTTAGGTTGTAGTGTGCGATATAGTTGGTATGTAGTGTAATAAAGTTAGGTTGTAGTGTGCGATATAGTTGGATTCCGTGTGGTAAAGTTGGTATGTAGTGTAATAGAGTTAGGTTGTAGTGTGGTAGAGTTAGATTATCGTGTGGTAGAGTTAACTTGTAGTGTGGTAGAGTTGGGTTGTTGTGTGGAAGAGTTAGGTTTTAAGAATGTAGAGTTGCCTTGTAGTGTGGTAAAGTTGGGTTTTATAATGCTTATCGTTTGTTTTCTTTCATCTTTAGATATGGCAGACAAGAAGTACCCGAAGAAGTTTCTCACACACGGTGTACAGGTGATGAAGAATCGAAGCATCAACCATTTCTGCAATCTAAAAAACATCAGTAATATGATCAAGGGTATTGGTGAGGATGCATACGTAGACATAAAGAAGAACACTTGCGTAGGCGTTTTTCTGAAGCTAGCAGATTCCGACTTCAACTTTACAGGGAGGCATATACAGTACATGTTGATGAATCAACTAGTGACTAAGAAGATGTATGAAATTTGGGTGTTGTTTAGGTGTCGGCCTACGAGGTTTTCTCTGCACGAGTTTGCTGAAATAACGTAGCTTAATTGCGGTAACTTCGAGAAGGCTTCTAATGGGGAAGGTGAAGCGCACAGAGAACTTTGGGAAGATATTGGCTTAGGGGTTGGTGAAGGACCAAAATGGGTAGAGTTGAAATAAATATTGGGGAGATGTAGAGGGTGGTCTTTCAAGAAGAGGAAGATGGTGGGCTTGCTAGTGGTATTGAATGTATGAGTTTTTGGTTGCCACACAAATAGTAGGCTCCCTTTTAGTGCAGCGAAGTTGGTTACAGATTTTAAGATGTTCGAGAGGCATCCATGGGGAAGAGTGGCGTTTCTAGAACTGATAAAATCGATCGAAATGGCAGGATGCAAAAAGGGCAGTAATTACACAGTACACGGGTTTGTGCACGCACTTCTGATATGGACATTTGAGTCCATCCCCATAGTCGCAGAAATATTTGGGGAGCAAAGAGCAGGTGACGTCCCCATTCTACGATGGAGACCCATAAAAAAAACAAATAATTGACCTCGAGGATTTGGTGAAGTTGGAGCTAGCAAATAATAATGGAAATGTAAATTCCTTTTGTAGTAGAGTTCATTTACTCCACTATACATACATGGTAGAGTTCAATTTCAAGTAATGTGGAGTTGATTTCAAGTATAGTAGAGTTCAATTTTATAAGTATAGTAGAGTTCATTTACGTGTAGTAGAGTTCATTTACGTGTAGTAGAGTTATCCAAGTGTAGTAGAGTTATATGTAGTGTGGTAGAGTTCAATAATAAATTGCATCTTCTCGTCTACCAGGTACGTCTTAAGCAGCTGACTACACAACCTCTGGAGATAATGCCGCTATGGCCAAACGATATTGCAGACCACAAAGTTGACACCATGCTTGGAGACATACTTGCCTGCAGGCTAGATGAATCCGCTTGGGAAAAAAGTAATAAGAGGAAGGCGGATGCTTATCGAGGAGAGGATGAGCAAGCGTAGTGCTAGTTCAAAAGTGCAGGTGGAGAAAGTGAAAGAGAAACAACACAATAAAGAAGAGAAAAAAACATAATAAAGTAGAGAAAAAACACAATAAAATAGAGAAAAAACACAATAAAGAAGTGAAAAAACACAAGAAAGAAGAGAAGAGAAGAAGAGAATTTAGATTAGGATGGATGACTCCACCACCATGCAGGATGTGGTGAGAGTCGTTAAAAAGAAAAAGCGGAAGGCAGAGGAGTCTAGTGCGTTGCTTGACACTCTTAGAGGTCTAACCAGAGCCTTCGAAGGGATGAGACACAATCAGAACGTGTTTGCTGAACGTATATATCTTCTTGAGGAGAGTAGGCTCGATACCAGGGCAAAGACCACAATGCTTACTGAGCGCGTAAATAGGCTGGAGCGTAACACTTCATCTGCATAAACGTCAGACTTAAATGTCACACTAACTCTACCATACGTCAGACTAACTCTACTACACTGCAATCTAACTCTACCACACACTACAACCTAACTCTACTACACTACAATCTAACTCTACCACACACTACAACCTAACTCTACTACACATAACCCAACTCTACCACATTGTTATCTAACTCTACCACACTGTCAGACCAACTCTACTAAAACGTCAGCACTGCAATCTAACTCTACTACTCTGCAAGCCAACTCTACCAAACGCCAAAACTACAATCTAACTCTAGCACACTTTACAACCTAACTATACCAAATGACAGACTTTACCAAACGTCAGCACTGCAATCTAACTCTACTACGAAGATTAACTCCACTCATTAAATCAGCAATGTGTTGAGGAAGAACAGATGGCCTAATTCCACCTACAAATTCTAAGTATAACCTTCCTAAGACTTCTGTTGACGTTTGTCGTGCACGACCTGGTCTCTCCATAACAGAACAACTATGTTCTCCCATATACTTCCGACAAAGAAACATCCATCGTCGTCGACAGGTGAAGCTCGCACTCTCCACTGACAATTTGGTACCCAACATTTCACATCCAACACTTTCTTCGATGAACCAACAACATCGAAGTCAAACCTCTGTAAGACAGAAAGTATTTTTAGCCTGGTTATGAGATCTTTTTTTGATGAGTATCGTAACCCAACAACCAATGCGAGTGCTGACATTTGCCTTCTCCGACAGGTTTTTCTTCTTTTCTTCCTTCGATTTTCTACGAACACTGATATAATCTTCATCATCCGAGCTTGCACCATCCATATCATCGCAACAGTCAAATCTGAATTCCACATCCTCGTCCTCAGCATGTTCACTTTCATGTTTCACCTTTTCTGGTATACGCTCATTGTTTGGTCCACCTCTACTAAACACCAGATCAACTCTACTACACCGAACATACGAGGCATCATTCTCCGACTTACATTGGAATTTCTCGTCAACGTTTCTCCAACTACACTGACCTTTTTCAGGGTAACTCAATGAAACACGAGATCCATTGGTAATTTCGAGACATAGGCGCATTGCTTCTTTACGAAATTGTGAAACAAACACTTGCAATTTTCTATCATTACTTACAATTACAGGGGGAGTGTCTTCTGGTAGTGACTGAATGACAACATTTGGCATGTAGCTTAGTTTTAGCTCATGACAATGTGCATCCAAACCAAAATCGGCATAAACCATCTCCAGAAATTCATCGAGCCTTAAATCTTCGACAATGCCTATGATTCGACACCCGTACGACTGGTCCGCCGAAAATATCCATCAATTTTCATTAAAACTCCATATCCCACAAACCAAAATGATTTGATCCATAGATCCAAACATAAACAGAAAAAGCAAAGGAGCAGCGAAGAAGTAAAGGAGCTTCAAGAAAGCTACAATGGCGTCACTTATGGAGGAATCAGTTGGATGCGCGACATATGAGGTAATAACTGAGGGGTAAATACGTAATTTAAGCTCTACTACGAAAGTAGGCTAGGTTTCCATAACTAACTCTACCATACTGCACTTTGTTCGTGTGGTAGAGTTGATTAGAGCACAAAAAACAACTCTATTATGCTGGAAATCAAACTCTACCAAGCACACTTCACCTCTATTACGCTGGAAATCTAACTCTACTACACACGAAATTTCATTAATGTCAACTCTACTAAGCATACTTTAACTCTACTGCACTGGAACTCTAACTCTACCATATTGCACTCTGTCCGTGTGGTAGAGTTGATTAGAGCACAAACAACTCTATTATGCTGAAAATCTAACTTTACCAAGCACACTTCACCTCTATCACGCTGGAAATCTAACTCTACTACACACGAAATTTCATTAATGTCAACTCTATTAAGCATACTTTAACTCTACTACGCTGAAACTCTAACTCTACCATACTGCACTTTGTCCGTATAGTAGAGTTGATCGCTTACGTGGCAGATTTCACTAATGACATTTTCGTAATTATTTTTTTTCCTCATTAAGAAATGGCAAAATAGTATATATTAAATTAAAAAACTATTATAATAATTTACAAACATTTGCTCTATTTCAATAATTTAGTAAATCACCCTATTTTCTAATCACTGGTTTTATCCGTCTGTTTTCAACAATTTTCTATTCAACTGTTCATTTTTTCAACCGCCTTACTCAAACAAGATCAACTGCACTAAAAGTATATCGGTTGTAATTATGGTTGATTTCTACTTAAAAGAATCATAATGATGGGAATATATTTGAAAGATTGGTGACGACTAAACTCTTATCCAATTGGTTGCTTCTTACCTAATCAAAAGAGTAATCAGTGGAACATTATAATGCATAAATTCAACTAAAATATTTCTTGTTAGTTTCAAGTGATTGGTTAATTTCACCCACTACCTATAGATTCTTATGAGTCATTTACTTTTCAGAAAGTTGATATTTCTAAATATGAGATTAAATATTAAGTGAAAGAAGACGTAACATTATTGCTTTATGTCCCTAAGTTTTGATTCGTCGATAAAAAGATGAAGACATCACATGAAGAATCTTGTAATCTATTGTAAGATTCAATCAAATGTATACTACATTATTAAAGCTTAACTTCTCAGATATTTAACCAAACTTTTTCCCATTAACGTTACGCACTTTCAAATTTTGTTTCTGCTGACGTTATATACAATAAACTTTGTAATCAAAGCTTATATCTTATTTCGAGAGCACCAATTCTATTCAATATTGTATTTTATTTTGATACTTGAAAATTGATAAGATTCGATTATAACTTAAACGTTTCCTAATTCTAAATAATATCACGTAAAGTTATATGATTTTCTTTATTAAAAAAAAAAGAAAAAAAAAAGAAAGATACGATTTTTTTGAGTTAGAATTATGGTGAAAGAAAACTATTTGTTTGAAAACCAAAAAAAAAAAAAAACTATGATGAAAGAAGTTGTAGAGGTGACTACATAATTTTATAATTTCTTATAATTATATTATATTACAAAGTTCCAATTTATTATTATCTATTTCTATCTGATATTTTAACTGTTTCTTTTTCTAATTCCAATAACATGATTAGAGAATATTTTTAGAGATTAGGTAAAAAAGAAGTTGAATAAAAAATTGGAGGCGTGATTTGCAAATCCCGCCAACACTTCAATAATTACGTATTGGGCCTACATGAAATTTACCTGAACATGGGCTATACTAAATTGAGCCCATTAAGAGTACGGATCAGGTGGCTTCATATTAATGGGATTCCTCAGGTTTTGTTGTTTAGTCGTTAACATTTCAACAGAACCAAAATCAAACCGAAATGAAAGTTTATATCGGTTAAACAAACTAACCAAACCGGAATAGTCAGCCTATTAGATATCTGGGGCTTGTTGCTTAACTAAGATCATGAACGTAACATTATCAAAGTGCACAGACAGATAGGGCAATGATCTCATAACACCACTCTCACAAAATTTTAATCTTTTATATACAAACCAAATCTCTTATATACAAACCTATTAATGAAACTTGATATTCCAAATTTACCCTTAATGAAATTACCCAAATTAATTATTAAAAAAAAAAAAAATTATGCTTCTTCTCTCTCATCTCCATCTCTCTCCTCCCCTCCCTTAGCTTCTCTCTCCTCTTCACTCATTGGGTTTTCTTACTCGGCCGCCGGGGGTCCCGAGTTTCAACGCCGCCGGCTCCGACGTTCACCGCCGCCCGCCTCCGCCGCCTCTCCTGCCATTACCGTCGTTTGTTAATCTCCATAATTGATTTGCCTCTTCACTTTGGGCATAAGAAGGTGGATTTCAAATTGAAATTGATAATTTTGCTTTCGTTATTTGGTAGAATCTGGGTCGAATAAGACTTAAGATTGGTAAGATAGACTGGGGCTAGACTGAAACATAGAGCAATTATAGATTTAGAACTAGAATCAAGCGAACGAATTTGAGTTGATAACAGTTTCCGCGATAGTACAACTAGTATAACTAGAATCAGTTATACAGAACTGAATGAGTTGTATATTCTTTAGTTGCATTTCTGCATTGCGCTGATGTTTCAGCTTAATTAGTTGATTATTTGGTATAATCTAGCTCTCTAATAATACTTGGCATTGGTAACAATTGTAATGTATAGGCTGAAACATAGCGCACTATAGATTTAGAACTGCCTAAATGATCGATGGAATCTGAGTTGATAAAGTTGGTTTCTGCGATAGTTAAACTAGTATAACTAGAATCAGTTATACGGTTATGACCAGTTATACGTAACTGAATCAGCTGTACATTCTTTAGTTGCATTCTTTAGTTGCATTTTTGCATTGGGTTGGTGAAGAATCTTAATTTCATAAATTATAATATTTTTTTGGTTATTTGGTAGAATTTTGCTTGTATAAGACTTGATTGAAATTGAATATGGTAACAATTGGGTGAAACGTGGCGTAAAACTGGTAGAACTATATTAGTTATGCAAGTAAAACTGGTAGAACTACATTAGTTGTACAAGTAAAACTGGTAGAACTACACTAGTTGTACAAGGAAAACTGGTAGAACTACACTAGTTGTACACGTAAAACTGGTAGAAATACACTAGTTATACACGTAATACTGGTAGAACTATACTAGTTATACAAGTAAAACTGGTAGAACTACACTAGTTATACAAGTAAAACTGGTAAAACTGGTATAACTACATTAGAACTACAGAAGTTAATCATTTTTTTGTTTGTTTTAGCAGGGCATTATGAACAACAAAGTTGTGATATGGTTTAAATGCAACGAGCGTAATAGTTGTATATTGATGAAGCACGCGGTAGAGGATATCACTTTGTCGATGATTGAAGAATGTCTATATCAGAGGCTTGGTTTAGATGAAAGTAAGGTTAGATTACAGTTGAGGTTCTACCGACCTACGATCAGAGATGAGGTTGAAGTGAGTATCTGTGATGATGTGGATGTGTGTGGTTATCTAGCCTACATTGATGAATATAATCGTAGTACCGCAACATTGTTCGTGGATGTCATCACTAGATCGGAAGAACCAGAGGAAAGAATGTCGAGACAAGTGTCGATAGCAGTTCAAAGCTCTGTTGGTTGTAATGATGGTGAGGGAGGAGCAACTGCTATTACAGTATATTCTCCACCAGTTAGAGAGAATGAAATTGAGCCAGTCGATGGAAGTCTGGATATTAGTGTTGAGAGATCGGATATTGGTGATGTCTATGTAGAGCGTCCACCCGCTGTAGAGAGTAGTCAGTTTGCAGAGGAATGGGAAGACGGCTTAGGTTTGAGTTTGCATCAAGAATTTAAAGATAAGAAAACATTGCAAGAAGTTGTGGATAGAGGATCATTTGCCAACAGCTTTTGTTTTGCCATTAAAAGATCTGAACCAAGTCGGTTGTGGATTGTATGTAATAAAGAAGGCTGCAAATGGGGTGTACGAGCATCAAAGATTAAAAATATGGATATTTTTAGGATTATAAAGTACACAAAGATGCATACATGCTCTCGGGCTAGTCAGAGCGAGAGTAGTGGCACAAAGAGGCACTGCACGCCAGAAATAGTTGCAAGTGTCTTGCAAGAGGATTTTCCTGGACAAATGAACACTTCAACTCCTAAAGTTATCATGGGTCTTGTGAAGACAAAACTTGGAGTGAGTATATCGTACTCCACCGCGAGGAGAGGGAGAAAACTTGCTATTGATAGGCTGCGTGGCACTCCAGAAGAAAGCTACAAGATGATACATTCCTATTTATACGAGTTACAGAAGGCAAATGCGGGTACAGTAACAGATGTGCAAGTAGATGAGAATGGGAAGTTCAAGTACCTTTTCATAGCTTTGGGAGTTAGCATCGAGGGATTTAGAGTGATGAGGAAAGTGATTATTGTAGATGCAACATTCCTCAAAAACGGATATGGTGGTGTGTTAGTTTTTTCCATTGCACAAGATCCTAATTGACACCACTATCCAATTGCGTATGGTGTACTAGATGGAGAGAACGATGCTAGTTGGACATGGTTTTTCCAGACTTTGAAGACAGTTATACCAGATTCTTCCGAATTGGTATTTGTAAGTGATAGGAATGCAAGGCTCATCGGCGCCATAGGTAATGTGTATCCAGAAGCCCATCACGGGTACTGCATATGGCATATGTCACAAAATGTGAGAGCTCATGCGTCTAGTACCAACAAAGCTGTTGTTGGTTGGAAATTCATGCAGTGTAGTCGGCAGTACACAGTTGCCGATTTCAACCGCGAATATAGTTTATTTATGAGAAGATTTCCGACTGCAGCCAGTTATTTGGAGGAAAGTACTGTGAAGGAAAAGTGGGCTAGGTGTGTCTTTCCAGGTCTATTTTGTTGGTGCCCGAGATGACGCAGTGGGATGTTCCAGATTACATCAAAGACAATGAAATCAAACCACCTGACAGGATTATTAAAACGGGAAGAAGAAAAGTGAAAAGGATGCCATCGGTAGGAGAGACACGTCCAAGATCATCAAACGTAAGGAGGCCGAGACAAAGGTTCCAATCGCCAATATTCAGATACCTAGCAGAAGATGAGGTCAATCAGTGATTTGTTGAGTATTTCCCATTATTCGTGAAACTTGTAAAACTAGTAAAACTACTGTATTTCCTAATAGCTTTATGGCTCTCTCTGGAAAATGTATGTGTATGTGTAAAACTCGTGAAACTAGCAAAACTAGTGAATTTCCGAATAGCGTTATGGCTCTCTCTTTTTATTTTTATAGTTGTCAATTTTTCTACAAAGTATATATATTCATAATCTCATCTTTTAAACATGCCCAGACTTATATTTTGTTCTTTCTCATAATGAAGAAAAAAAAAGAAAAAAAAAAACATTCTCATAATTTGCCAAAAAAAAATGATCTCATAATTTATCAAGTTTTAACGTATATGTTATATCTTTCTAAAGCGGCCACAAAGAAGACATATCATCTTCTTGTGAAACTTGATTCTTATAAGTAAAATATTCTTATAAGTAAGATATTCTTATAAGTAAGATATACTTATAAGATATTCTTATAAGTAAGATAATGTATATTGATGTTAAGATGATTATATTTTGTTTATATAGTGATGAATGACTCTATATATAACTTAAAAATAAAATTAAAATAAGTTTTTTTTAGACATAATTACATTCGTCCACCTTATTCCTTATAGTTTTAGTATGACTTTCTAAGTTAACATTGGTGTGACTCTCTAAGTTCTACGAATATATATTTATTCTAGAATTTAAATACACAAATCACTTAGAGTCATTAGTTAATTGATTATTATTTACTGTACAACTAAAAAATAAATTTATAAGGTTATGTATAACTAAATGTTATGCAAAATCATCGTAAGTACAACTAGTAGTAATTTAGTATAACTGCCAACTAGTAGTATAACTAGGTCGAAAATTGATACTTTTTCGTTTGGCGCCCAGGTCTGAAAATTTTGTGGGGACACGTGCAGACCTAATTTTGTGGGTATATAAACCAAAAAAAAAAAAAATTTCTCTCTCCTCCTCACTTTTTCCTCTCCTCTCTCGCGGCCGCCACTCTCTTTTTCTCCTCTCTCTCGTTTTCTCTCCTCTCTCAACCATTTCTTCTCTCATCTCTTGAAATCTTCTCTCATTTCTTGTCTACTAGATTATCTATCCTCTCCAATTCTTCTATCATCTCTCTACTTCTTGTCCCGTAGTAAGTTATCCTCTATTGTTAGGGTTTGTAGAAAAAAAAATTCGGGATTAGATTTTAGATTCGTTTATTATGATTATGTTTTTCTTTTCTTTTAGGTCTTACATGGTGTCTTGGACCGAAGACGACGACACCGACTACTCCGAGGAAGAAACCCGTGAGATGTTTAGGAGAATTGAATACGTCATGGATAGTGAAGGGGGAATTCCTCATGAATGTCCCTGTGGTGAAGCTATCACCGTGGAAAGAACAAATGAACATGCCCGGAACAAGATCTATTTCAAATGTCGGGTGTATAAGGTACAACGATGCTGTTTAGTATAACTAGTATAACTAGTATTACTTCTATACTATGACTACCGAAGTTGTTTAGTTTAGTATAACTAGTATAACTAGTAGAACTGATGTTGTTTCCACTGACAGAACGATGGTCTCCACAGGAAAATAAGTTGGGATCAAGCTATACAAGGAGAGTGTGAGAATCTGAAATATGATATCCAGGAGATGGAGAAAAAGATAGAGTTGTACAAGGCGGAGGTGGCGATGCTGAAGCAGTTGTTGTTAAGCTTGTGGAGAGGATCGAAAAATATTTCGGTCCTCTGTAAGATTGTCAAAATTGAAGTTATTTTAGTATAACTAGTATAACTAGTAGAACTGATGTTGTTTTAAGCATAATAATATTTAGCGTGATGTTAGACTTAATGATGTTGTAGACTTAATGATGTTGTAGACTTAATGATGTTTGAAAATATAAAATTTAACACTTAATGATGTTTAAAAATATAAACATAACACTAAATAAATTAAACTGAAAATGCAGAATGAGTTTCTAATTTAAAAGTTTTTAACTTAAATGAATTCAAACATTCCTCGCCCTCGCCCTCGTCACTGCCGGACTTGGGTCGGACCCCGTTGTGCGTTTACTTGTTCGCACATATACATTCCTAATACCTCCACGAGTCCTAGCAGCCTACAGTTGAACAGTCAAGCAAGTTAAACAAGTTATACTAGTTATACTTTTTATACAAGTTATACTAGTTATACTAGTTATACCTGGCTAACAGCGGGTGCAGCATCAACGGGGGGAGCATCAGATTGATCACGTACATCATGGGGTTCAGTATCATCACCAGCACCCTGTATTTGAACAGTAATTCAAGTTATACAAGTTATTCGGGTTATTTGAGTTATACTTAGTTATACTAGTTATATTTAGTTATACTTAGTTATACTAGTTATACCTGTTCCAGCAATGTCACCCTTCTCTTCAACCGATCCACCTCGTCTGTTAATGCCTTCAGCATATCAACAACCTCAGCTTGATTCGGAGCGGAAGGCGGAGGCATGGCTTGTCTCGGAGCAGAAGGCGGAGTTGGGGATTGGGTCGGAGCAGAAGGAGGAGTAGATAATCTTGCTTCCACATCCTGGTTATACATGGCTTCAAACAAGATTCTCTTCCCAGCCCGGATACATTCTCTCCAGCTTTCAACCTCAAGATCGTGAGTTTCCTCATCCTCCTCTTCGGTCATTCCAGCCAGCAAACTGCACTCTTCATCCGTGCATGGAGAGAGGGTACTGAAAATCTCCTGCAAAACAAATCAATCAACGACTAACTCTGATTAGAAAAATTAGAAATCACAGAGTATAACTTGCTAGTTGTACTAGTTTTACGGAAAATATAGTATAACTAGCAAGTTATACTAGTTATACTACAGAATATACTACATAATCATTAACTAACCGTGGTTTTGTCAAGGAGTTTGTTGATTGTTGGGAAGGAATATCCCCTCATGTTGGGTTGCTGGAAATGGGACCTGCACATCCGAGGACACCTAGGGTCTGCGTCTAAAATTGCCTTTCGGCAATTACGGTACAACGTCGGTATTGACTCAAAAGCCAATAACTACAACCACAAACATATGCGTAAATGTCAGAAAACCACACAATAATTACATATCATAAACTATTAAATGGAAACTAACCTCGAGAGGAAGTACGAAACCAGGGATAGCCCAAGTTGTACCCGAGACCGTGCCTCCAAAATGGTTCATCGTATGCTCGATCTCGTGGAGCATGTTTTCGAAGGTCCATCTGCCCCAAGGGAACCTGTTGCAGAACTCCAGATCATCCACAGCCCTCAATAGGAAGCTATCGATGGGCGTTGCATCTGTTCCGCCCTTGGTCGGCGAGTGGATGACATGGCAGAGGAAGTACAGGACTAACATCTTCAGTCGTTTGTCGTCCTGTGTAAGAGGTCCCCAGTTCACCAGGATATCCTCCACATCCTCCTTCCTGACACTCTTCCCCAAGTGCCCCAGATAGTTCCTCCTGAACCTCGTACTTCCAGCAGTTTCCCGAAACGCTGTCGTCTCATACATACGACAGTTTAACCCAGAGATCAGTGCATGCTCTCTAAGCCCATACCGCACCGGGACCCCGTTCACAATAAACCAAACTTCACGTTTGGTCTCCGTCCGAGCGGTTCTAAGAAGCAACATCCACATGCCCATGCTCATGTGGTTTTTCTCCATGGGCATGTGGAATATATGCCCGAACTGCGGGTGGTTCTCGAACCACGCCCTCTCCACATCACTCAGTGGAGGCTGCAACCCCTCAAAAAACTCCTTCGTCTGCTTCACATAGCAACGAGTCGAGATCTTGACCTTTTTGGTGTACTCCGTTGGATTGAAGTACATCCCGGAAGGGAGCTGGGCAGTCGGTCCTTCATCCTGAAACACACAAACATATTTTCAGCAATCAACGCCACAATATAACTACATAGTTGTACTAGTTTTACAAAAAATATAGTATAACTAGCTAGTTATACTAGTATTACGACACAGTATAACTTGCTAGTTCTACTAGTTTTACGAAAAATACAGTATAACTAGCAAGTTATACTAGTTATACAATACAGTATAACTTGCTAGTTCTACTAGTTTTACGAAAATACAGTATAACTAGCAAGTTATACTAGTTATACGATACAGTATAACTTGCTAGTTTTACTAGTTTTACCAAAAATACAGTATAACTAGCTAGTTATACTAGTTATACTTACCGTTCTGCCTTCGATGAATATGTCATCCATCAGTTCGTCTTCATTGTGTCCTCTCCCAGTGCCTCCTGTGCTTGAACCTCCTCTTGTTCTAGCCATCACTGCAAGGCATTATACAAAACATAATCAATTTATGTGTATTTAATTGAGCAAATGATTGATGCTATATAGTTTTCCTTATGAGACTCATAAGGAAAAATAACACAATCCTATATATGTGAGTTTCTCCTCTGTACAATAGATTCCTATGTGATCGGTTATGGACTCTATACAATATTTAAGTGCACAAATTATAAACCAAATGGTCTCTTCCACAATTTTTGCATTACAAGGGCGTGTGAGCGGTCCTAAGAAACGAAATGAAATGGATAAAGATGAACTCTTCCAATTTTTACACTCTATACCAAAAACCAACACCCAAATCGATTAAAGCATATGGGAAGAGCAAAGATATGAACTGAAACCTATAAGGAAGGTTTACCTTCGATTGGAGATGAGTTCGGTTGAGATACTAGTGAAATCAAAGGGAGATTCCGAGTAGATTTCCGAAGTTTGGTTGCGAAAATTTGGGAAGTTGTACGAGGTTCAACCAGTTTGCCGAAAAATCAAATGGGAGTTTGAAAATTTTGGAGATTTGTGAGAGATATAGAGGAAATCGTCCGAGGAAATCGCGAAAAATAAGAGGGAGAGTGGGAGAGGAGTTGAATTCGGGAATTAGGGTTTAGTGGGTCGATTTGGGCGGGTCGATGGGTTTGGGTCGGGTTTTAGGGTTTGGGTCGGGTTTGGATCGGGTTTGGGTTGGGTTTTAGGATTTGGGTCGGGTTTGGGTCGGGTTTTAGGGTTTGGATCGGGTTTGGGTCGGGTTTTAGTGTTTGGGTCGGGTTAAATTGATTTCGGTCCGGTTTAATTGATTTGGACCCGGTTTACGCGAATTTCCTCTGGTTTATTATAATTTCGCGGGGGTAATGTGGTCAATTTGCCATTTATTCAATTTTTTCTTTTTTTTTAAATTCAGTCTATTTTTTGGCTGGGTTTTGAGATTTGTAAGTGAGCAAAAAGGTGTTCTCAGACAATAACTCGTCGTAAAGCGCGTTTTTTATTCTTCAAGAATAATTCTTTTGGAGTAATTAAAATATCATGACTCATTGTAGCACTAACTTGAGCATCTTTTTTATACTTCTTTTGACAATAAACCAGATTTTTAAGTCGGAACAAAAAAAAAAAAAAATTTAAATAATTTAGAAGCAAAACAGAGCGTAATACACAAAAGTTTTACAAACACAAAAGCAAAAAACTTCTCATCAATTTCGTCGATAAATACTAAATCGGTTATACAAGCATGAGTGAAGAGTCTGCACAGACGAAAACTTTTTACATTTTCTAATATTTTTGGCAAAATGTGCTCAGGAGTCTAATTCCACGATGGAGATGAGGATCGGTGGAGAGAAGAAGAAGAAGAAGAAGAGGAACCATAGTTGAGGTCAAGATTCTGAATCTGTTGCATAAGTTGTGAACGTCGTTCCTTGAAGAAATCCAGACGAGTTGTTAGCTCCATGAGAGCTGTAGATGCTGCAGGAGAATGATGATGTCTTGCGTAATCCATTACCTACATGACCGTATGATTGTATAAACAGAATTAGAATTCTGAGTATCTTGAAACTGATTTTGTAGCAAGACGAGAAAAGAGAAACACAAACTGGAAAAATCTCTTCCATTGGAATGCCTAACGATGATTCATTCACGCTCGGTGATCCCGGTACTTGTCTGTTGTTTCCTCTACCTTTCCTGTATTCTGCTCTAAGGCTACTTTCATCCTATATGATTCAGTACATGTGAAAAAAAAAAGATAATAGTATTGTTCGTTACTAATTGCAGGCTCATGTGATCAATGGTTAATGAGATTCCTTGGTTACATCATAAGATATGTACCGTTCTCTGATTTCTTTCGTGACTAACAAACGCAAGAATTGAATCAAAGTCCTGCTGGAAAGACTTCCTGCGAAATTGTAAAGATAGAAGTGAATTTACTTTAGAGCAATATTTGGTATGGAATATCGAATTAGAACTAAAACTAGGCACAGAGTTCAAACTCACAGTTGAGTATTGTGATTTTGGAGAAACTGGTGATGGTTTTGAGCATCTGGGAGTGAACTTAAGTGATGCTGTCGCTGCTGCGTAAGCTGATGATGAAGTTCTGCAACTTTCTGCTTTAATCTTGCGACATCAGCTTCAGCAAGAGCAATCTCCTCAAGCTCAGCCCTTGTCTTTGCATTTATTGTGATGTCAGAACAAAGGAGAGCAAGAGATTCAACAGTAAAAGACCGAGTAAAAAATAAGGTTTCTCAATTTAAAGCGTATTACTGACTTTAGAGTCCGCAGCTTGTGAGCTAAATGGTCCACAAGAAATGCTTAGACCAACTTCAAGAGCGGATCGTAGGTCTCTCTCAGCTTGCAGTTGCTCTTGTAATCTGCCCACCTGACAATTCCATGTTAAGCTTGCTCATCAAAATGGAAGTTAATGTCCCCCTCAAACTTTATACAAAAAAAGTTGGAGAATGGAAACACAAAATCTCAAGAGTAGGTTATACATCTTGTTCAAGTGCCAACCGACGTTCGTGCAAAGCCTGCTTCCGTCTCTCCAAGCTAGTTTGTAAAACTGCATTGCCTTTAGCCTGCAGTGATCTCAACAATCAATACAACATTACGTAATTAGCATATAAAGCTTCCATTGGCAGAACAGGTACCTCCTTAGCGATCCGCTGCCGCAGCTCATCTTTCATGAGCTCCAGTCTCTGTATAAGAAGCCTACAAGTAGCAAAATCATTTGGCGTCAGAATATGTCTAGCTCAAAAGGACAAAGAGAAATTTACTTTTCTCAATATAAAGGGGAAGTAGAATGTAGCTTCAGTCAAGACTTTTTGGCCTATTTAACCATGCATATCTCACATGGGCCTTGGCAATAAGATTAATAACGAATATATGTATAAAAACTATTCGACCTTGAAATTACAAATAAAAAGGTTCAAAAGAGTGTTATAGAATGAAAATGTATGCATTCAGGATTGAATATCTTACTCGTCATTTCCTGAGGAATCAAATGATCCTTTGGCAGGTGTTTTCTTGCCCTGCACACAGTGAAAAAAAAAGAAGGAAACTGACCTTAAAACATATATTTCCTAGATCTATATACTCATCATACATGCAATTAACTTCTACTAAGATAATTTATTCCATATAAATTTCCAATAACATCTCTTCCTAAGATGTTGATGATTAGTTCTCTAATAGGATTATTAAAGACACAAAAACTCATCTTGCTTTAGCACCAATAAACATGGCATTAAGAAATTTGAAATAATTTTTTAACATGAACTGACAACGAAAGAGATCTAACTTGGTCTAGTGGTGATAGAAGTTCTATGGGCAGATTAACAATCTCATAGATGTATCTGTCTCAAGTCAGATGCGGAGACTATGACAACAGAATAAAGACTTTTCGTGCCAGAAAATAGAAAACTTACGTTGTCTTTTCCCCAGGATGAAGAACGCTTCGAATTAACTGTTGACAAGCCAGTAGTTTTATTTGCAGGTTTCTCAGCTGATGTAGTGTATCTAGGGCCAGTGAGAGGAGTGCTGGAAGTAACTGTGGGTATAGCCTCTTTCCCTGATGAATAACAATTTTCAGTAGGTGAAACGCTTGAAACTTCTATATCTTTGATAGGCTCTTCGGTTTGTTTTTTCACTCTAGTGGGAAAGTCTGTACTCTCGATTGAACAATGGATGTCTTTAGGAGACTCGGCATCTGAATCTTCAACACCAAATCCCTGAGAGAAAGCACATTCAAAGGAGATAATATAAAACGATGGAGTTTTTTGAAGCTTTAAGTACTACCAATTTCGCTACAGAAAACCTGAAGTTCAAACACTAAACATAACTGAAATGTGAGACCTATCTACCAAGAGACCACATCAGGGTACTGAGAGATAACAAGACAGTAGCTGACAGTTGAAGGAATGCGTAGAAATGGATATAAGCTCAAACTTATCCCATATTTCAGAATTCTGAATGCAGGTGTACTATGACCATGATATATGAGGCAGTGAGATAAAATAGCAAGAACAAACCTTGTAGTCATACAGATCACTGCCACCATAATCACTGCTCTCACTCGGTTTTCTTCTCAGCAGAACATCATTATCATCATCTGTTTCCCCTTCTCCTATATCTAGATTATGGACGTCAGGACGTTTAACGTCTATGTCTTCCTCATCACTTGAGTTCTCAGGCCCACTGTCGCCAATATGAGAATCAGTAGAAGTGGAGCATCTTTTAAGCTCTTCATCCTGCGAACAAATCGTTAAACAAATAGTATGGTGTGGCATCAAACAAATATCAGACGATCAAATGGAATCTTACATTGATCATATTCCCATAGTCTTCCAAAAGGGCGGTGACAATCGCTTGGGCATTATTGGCAGCATTAGCGGCAGCAAGAAGCTGGGCAGAATTATCTCCTAGAGTGTCAAAACCTTCTAGATCACATTCTCCAGCCAGTAGAGGACGTAAGAGCAATGGTGACATACACGCTGCAACAGCAGATGAAGTCATCCTGTTCTCACAGGAATGAGAAGTGATAGTATGCATCATCTTTAGAATCCTGCAGAATACAACCCATGCTGAGAACAAAACTGTCTGAAGTAACCTTAATAAGAAACTTCAAACCAGGTTTCCATGAGAGTGCCACATATATCTCATGGCATATGTAGCTGAGGATTTTAATAATCCTTTTAAGTTCATTGTCTAAATAGAATGCCTAAGCAGAATTTATGATCATTTAAGAGATTACATCTAAGAGCATACCTCAGTAGTAGTCGTCTGTTTGGTTCTGGAAATGTTTCATTTATAGCGGAGCGCAGTGATTTAAGGCGAGCTTCATTATGATCAATTTCTATAGAAAAAAAGATTAAATGCGAGTTATATATACACATACTCTAAGTACAAACACAGATTCCTTATATACAAAGACTTACTATAAGCTTCCAGCAAGGCAGTGCAGCACGACGCTGGAACTGGAGAAGAAGGCAACTGTCGCAGAACATGCTGCAGATACAATAGCATGACATAAATATGTCGACACAACTAACTAAAACTGGAAATCATGGTTGACACACAGTATAGTACCTTTACACAGTCTCCAACAACATGCGGATCCTCTTCAGGACTGAATTCTGTCTTGCCTAGATAAATACATTTAATAAAATTCATTTATAAAGAACTTTAAAGAGTAAGACTCTAGAAAAGTCATACAGAGAGTGAGCTTTCTATATATAGATATATATATATACATCTTTTCGAAGTTTGTAACCAAAAGACAGCGTCCATCTATACAAAATAAATACCTTGTTCATAGTCTTGAACTCTGCGTTCGACCTCCTCAACATCTGCAGACTGTCTTAAGATTCCTTCTACTTTGGTTCCTGTGCAGACAAAAAGGTGCACGATCAAAACGAAATAACAAATATGTGGGCAGTTTGAAAAAAAAAACACTTTTACAATAGCCTTTATGATGAATTAAAAAAAGGAAAAAAAAGATATATATAATATATAGATCTATAAATCTACTTTATGAGAGGACAAACACAGAGAATAAATGAGATTCAGAACATGTAATGAGAGGAGACTAATTAAACTAGAAGTGTAGCAGATAAATGCTCACCATATGTCTCAAGAAATTGAAGTGCTTTCTCAAGAAACGATGGACTTCCATCAATTTCTTCTAGAGCAAGCAAAATTGGTCTTCCAACAACCGAAGACTTCAATGGGCGCTGATCCCTCCCTGCATGCCACGGTGTGATTAATATACAACGAAAATATGAAAAGGAGGTATACAGCGAAGCTGATAAAAGAAATGAGAGCTAACATGAATTAAAGGACCCGTCAATTGTATGGTTTGCTTCTGTTCGGAATATTCCATTTTGACCAATTACAAGTGCTGCATTGGGAGCGTGAGCAAGGGCTTTCTCAAGGGCAGTCTTCCAGTCATACAAGTCCTCCAATGTCTCAGCCTATATGAGCCAAAGAATTAGCAATTTAAAGAGGCATAACCCAGGAACCATAGCCCATAATAAAAACGGGGTAGAAACTTAAGTCAGCTTCGGGAAATTTATAAATCACCTTGAGGGTGAAGGCTCGTCCATCACGCCCATCTGGAAACAGTACAGTCAACAACTTCTTATCCTCTCTCACCACGACACTGCAAAAAAGCTTGTTAACATAGGCTAGAAAATTATAGCTATTTTGATAAACTATAACCACAGGAAATATCTACCTCCCCGAACTGTTTAAGTCAATGCCTCCAAGAGTCAAATTTACTTCGCCCCCCTTTTGTGGTAATGCACTCTGTCAAATAGTTGAATAGTGAGCGAAAGCTATACTATAATTCAAGAAGACTGGGAGCTGGAAATGTAAAATAAATATCCTAATAAGCTTCTAGGAAGTTTATGCAACAGACTGATCCAAATATCTAATCATTGTAGCTAGTCTTTATTAATACAGGGATGATAAACTAGTGAACAAAAAAATGGTATTGGGTTTCCATTACAAACTTGATATACATAATTTTACCAAGTTAAGAAGCCAGGCCGGTTGGTTTCAACAATAAACACACTACCAGGATCAGTGATCATACAGCCTTTAAATAGAAATATAACATATGAGGAAGGGTGCCATACAAGTATTCTGCAGCCTTAAACTAGAACGATGTCTATCTCTCATTCTACCAATTCTAAAACCTTTTAATTTGCAATATGTTTAGGTCTAGGTTTTCTTAAGAAATAGCGAAGATCCTAGGTTCCAAACGAACAAAAGTAAAAGTACTATATGAACTGGAGAAAGACTACATCAAAGGAGCATACAAATACTTACTGGATCATTTTTGAAGAACACCAAAGAAGTTCGGGTAAGGATAAACCAACGTTTCTTCCATGATGTCCAACCTAGTCCTGCCAATCAAAATGTCATAGTAAACAACAAGATGTTTGAAACTAAAAGGAATTAGACTGAGACACGATGAGTAGAAGTGCAAAGTAGAATCTCAGACAAACAGGGAATATAGAAGATCACCTTTTGATGAAATGAAGAGAGGACCACTCTTATACACCTGCAAATGTATTATGGAATACAATGAAGGGTTGTCATCTGCTTGCTTGACTTTGAAATCGTTTATAAAAGTGAAAACACTCTACAGACATAAAAATGAACGTGTCTGAAAGACTCTTCCATTACCGCCGAACAAGTGAAGCTGGTATAATAAACATAGCAAGTAATCTAATAGAGACAATATACTTCATTCACGGTTGACATGCTTGGACTTTATCTAATTCATGAATTTGAACCGAACTCCCTCGAAAAATGAACATATACACTCTTCTAATTGACTAATACTAGGTCGATCTCAAGACAATGAAGTCGTTTGAGCAAAATCTAATCTTTCAGAGAGAAAAACATACTTACAAAATTCCACATATGTCTCCGATAAGAAACAAACACACAAAAATCTCATTTATATCATCTGTATTCCACTTTCCCACAAATGATAAGAACCAAATAGGTAACAAACTAGAGACTGTAATTACCGTATTCGAAGCTCCAACTTGTGGCCGCTGCATAGCAGCTAAAGAAGCCGCCATTGCAGAGCTATAAACACAGTTAACCAAAATGACACATCCAAAAAGATGAAAAATAAGCGGAAAACAGAATTGACTTCTCTCAAAAGCTCCCCAGACGCAACAAAACTAAACACATTAGCCCGAATCGATAGCTTGATTGACTTCCATTCACTAGCCAACCCTTGAATTCGCTAACGGAGATAAACAAAAGAAAGAAGGAAGCAATTGGTCTGACCTACTGAAGCTACAAGAGAAAAAGAAGAAGATGAGTGAAGAAGGGGGTAAATGTCAGGCATAGCAATGTGTAGTCCAATTCTATGCATCGGGCCAATGAAAAGTCGCCACGACAAAGACATTTCTTTACACTTTTATTTTTGTCCTACTTTCACATTATTATTTGACATTATACACACTCACACTCTCGCATCGAGCGGTGATCATTTCAGGCCCGTGTTTGTGTAATTTCGGTTTCAGATCCAATTCCGGTTTTATCATTTGGTTTGGTTCGGTTCGAATTAAATTTCAAAATTGGCTTCTTTTGTATAACAAGTTGCGAAGTGTTTGTTAATGCAAATTGTTTCGAAAAAGGTAAATGAAATAATTAAAAAAAAAAAAAAAATCCAAGTCATCAAGTCAATTCCGTAACATAGCTCCCCCTTAAAACCAGCAGAATCTGTTTCACTCAATTCTTGATCCACAATGGCAACGACTACTTCCCGCCGGTTAACCACCGGTTTACTCTCGATCAGCTCGGTCCAATCGCATTCTTCGATTCGACCTCAATCAATCTCCTTAATCCGTCGAAATCACATCAACTTTCCTCGTCGTTTACCGTCGATCACTCCAACTTCCCGGCGGTGGATAATCCAAACGATTCCTCCGGCGAAATCCTGGAATGGATCTGATGACGACGGAATTGAGGCGGAGGTTAAAAAACCAGGCGTGTGTGGTTACGCGATCGGTGATAACGAGGGCGTTAAAGGAAGCAGTGACGGCCACGAGGTGGAAGGAGAGCATGTGAAGACGGCGGAGATAGTGATATGGGCGGCGGCTACGGCGGCGTTAGGAGTCGGAAACAGAGTGATGTATAAGCTGGCGTTAGTTCCACTTAAGCACTATCCTTTCTTCCTTGCTCAACTCTCCACTTTCGGGTAAAACATTTTTGGCCTCTTCAATTTCTATTTTGCTTCCTCTCTGTGATCGCCATCAAAATACGTTAATTAATTTTTATTAGATCATTATATAATCATAAATCTACCAATTGAAATCTAGTTACTATGTTACGAAAATATTACGTATTTCTAGTTTTATTTCTGTGATGTTAATACATTTTTGGAAATGTGTTTTTCTTCCCCAAATATGAGATGCTATTTTTGACTGAATTTGATAAGTGATTGTCTTTGAAAATATAAATATCCTTATTTATTTATCCAAAATCAATAAACTCTGAAAATTTGAGATTATCGTGTTCACCCACACGTCATATTATTAGGAATTTTGGAATTTCCGAAAATTGACTATAAATTTAAGTCTTTTTTTTTCCGGGAGATTAAGTCTTTTCTATCTAGGTGAATACAAAAAAGAAAAAAAAATACATAAACTTGTAATAAACTGGTGTGATTGTTACTTTGTTAGTACATTTTGGAAATACAAAGCTTACGAGTAAAAAATGTTTTCTTTACAAATTAGGGTCCTAAACAATATTTTAGGTAAAAAATTTCAATGTAAATTGACTCTTTTTGTACCAGACTTCTAATAATATTAGAGCCAGGCCTGCATAAATGCATATTTCTTTTTGGAATACATGACTGCTCGAATTTTATTTTGTACATTCAATTTTCATAATGCTTTTTTTGTATAACCATTATTTAGCAAATTGTATTAGACTACGCAAGCATAGAAAATTTAGCACAGACTATACGTATGAATTCATTTTACAAATATGAGCAAATTTCATATATATTACTAAAAGAAACTTTTGAATACTGTAGTGGAAAAAACACAACGTTTTTTTTGGTGTTTGTAAGTTGGTGGAATCATATTATATTATTAAAAAAAAAAATAAGAAGAAGAAAAAAAGTGGTGGAACCAAAATAAATAAAGGCCGTCCAAATATCATCTAATATCCATTATCTGCTCATTAGGAGCCTCTAAGTAATATTCTTACAGGGCCCACTGGGCTTAGACTTTTTTAGAATTCTGTATGGCCCTACTACTATAGTACCAACTTTGTGTGTTAATTACCCAACCAGGCTAAACCAAACCATTATAAACCGAATTTTTTGGTCTGTTTCCAATTTTGCATCTGCAACCCAAAAGTCCACACCTACCTCTTTGATCATGACTCGCTATACACTATTTGTTTTTTGCCTGTGATGTCCTAAAAAGTGTTGTCAATGTAAATGAAACTTAAATTTACATAGAAACATGTTTATGTTGCTATAATGTTGATGTAGGTATGTACTTGTATACTATTGTATCTTGTATTTTCGATATCGTGCTGGAACTGTGACAGATGCAATGCTCTCAGTGCCAAAAACTCCATTTTTGATTGTTGGCATTCTGGAAGCTATAGCTGCAGCAGCTGGAATGGCTGCAGCGGGTAAGACTAATCTCTATGCTAATGTCTAAGTGATCATCAAGCCTTAATATTACAAAAGAAGCTTCATTCATCTTATTGTTTTTCATTTTTCTCTACTCAGCAAATCTTTCAGGGCCATCTACTACAGTTTTATCCCAGGTTAGAATCGAAGCTGTTTAAGTAAAGGGATGATGCGTGATAATCAAGTTCGAGGATGTAATAACAAACCTGTCTGTTTGATTGCATGCAGACATTTCTTGTCTGGCAAATTTTCTTCTCAATCATTTTTCTTGGGAGGAGATATAGTGTAAAGCAAATACTTGGATGTACTCTTGTTGCTCTTGGTGTAATCGTGAGTGTGGCAAGGTTAGATCTGCTTCCTCAAACATTAAGACCAACATTCTTCTCTTTTTGGTAATATTCACAATGGACACATCATGGAATCACTATTGTTGTTTCTTTTTGCATCTGTATGTAGTGGATCAGGTGCTGCTCATTCATTGAAGGAAGCTGGAATGTTTTGGATTCTTTTAATGGTCCTTTCTTTCTTGCTCCAAGGAGCAGATACAGTTTTGAAGGTCCCTCATTTTTACCTGATTAAAAGCATTTTTTTTCTTCTTAGAAATTATTTTGGTGACATGAATCTCATCACTTTTTATAGGAAGTCATCTTTATAGATAGCCAAAAACGATTGAAGGTATTAAATATTCCTAAAATCCCCCACACCCAAATTATCTTGGTTGTTTGTTTAAATTACTGAGACCCAGTTGCTCTTACTATCACAGGGTGCTTCACTCGATCTCTTTATAGTTAATTCATATGGTTCAGCTTTCCAAGTATGTTTTTCTTACTCTAAATAATCCCACTTGTTCTCTCTGAGTTCTAACTTGCATTCCAAACTAATAATCTTGTCTCTTTGGTGGACCAATTAGGCTATCTTCATTGCCTTGCTTCTTCCATTTCTTTCAAAACTTTGGGGCATTCCATTTAGCCAACTTGGGAGCTACCTAAAAGATGGAGCAGTTTGCTTTCTCAACATCGGGACAACAACAAAAGGGTGTGATGGAGCTCCAATTTTGCCTCTATTGTTTGTGATAGTGAACATTGGCTATAACATAGCACTCTTAAGACTCCTAAAGATTTCATCAGCAGTTGTTTCGTGTCTTGCATCGACAGTGTCAGTGCCAATTGCAGTGTTTATGTTCACATTGCCATTGCCGTACCTTGGAGTTGCATCATCACTACCAAGAGGGTTCATGGGAGGAACAATAATACTTGTATTGGGAATGATTCTTTACAGTTGGACACCACAACCATCTATCCCTTCTTCTACTGATACAGTCATTCCCTCACCCCCTCCCACCTACTGAAGTTTTTGTTTTTTGTAAAGAGATTTATGCAAAATAAGATCTGGATCAAAATAATATAAGATTGAATGTATTTTAAAATACAATATGTAGATAATGTTAATGTAAAAGTTGACATTTTAAAGGTTGCTAGCTAGATTTTCATATATTTTATTTGGTAGTTGAAAGTATGGAAGATAAGAAGAGACGTTTCTGTAACAAAATACAAATCTCCCAGAAAATTGCTCTCAACCTTTTGTCCTAAATCCTAAAAGTTGGTCTTACTTTTAATACCAAAATTACAGACAAGCTTTGGTCCTAAACTCCCTCTCTATCGACAAACCCTATAATCCTTTAAACCGAAGGCCAGCGAAGTAAAATAACATTCTATTCATAGCACATTACCAACTAAACAGCTAAAAATTTCTTGCTAAAGAAGAAACAAAAACCAGAGGATGAAAAAAAACTTGAGAGAATAAAAACACAAAAAATAAAACCTTTCATTTCTCTTCCTCCTTGAGCTTTTACCTCGTTCCTCTCCCCCACCCTTTTATGCAACAATGGGAAATTGTTGCTCTCACGGACGGGAATCAGAAGATAACGGAGATGGAAACACAGCGGACAATGGAGCAACTGCTGTAAAAACCGGACATCCGACTAGTCCAACCGCTGAAGCTTCTGTACCACAATCGAAACACGCGCCTCCTTCTCCTCAACCTGCAACCAAACAAGGCCCTATAGGACCTGTCCTAGGTCGACCCATGGAAGATGTAAAAGCGTCATATTCTTTAGGGAAAGAGCTCGGGCGAGGTCAATTTGGTGTTACACATCTTTGCACACAGAAGGCGACTGGTCAGCAATTTGCTTGCAAAACAATTGCCAAAAGGAAGCTTGTGAACAAAGAAGACATTGAGGATGTAAGAAGGGAAGTGCAGATAATGCATCACCTGGCCGGTCAGCCAAATATTGTGGAGCTTAAAGGAGCTTATGAGGATAAACACTCCGTGCATTTGGTCATGGAACTTTGCGCAGGTGGAGAGTTGTTCGATAGGATTATTGCTAAAGGACATTACTCAGAGAGAGCAGCTGCTTTGTTGCTAAGAACGATTGTTCAAATTGTGCATACTTGTCATTCCATGGGGGTTATTCACAGGGATTTGAAGCCTGAGAACTTTCTGTTGCTCAACAAAGAAGAAAATTCTCCTCTCAAAGCCACCGACTTTGGGTTGTCAGTTTTCTACAAGCCAGGTTCCTGGAGTCTTGAATCAGCATCATTGTAAAACCCTGCATATCAATAAAACTATAGTCCTATACTCATGGAACTTTTATTTCCTCTGTGGTACAGGAGAGGTGTTCAAGGATATTGTGGGGAGTGCGTATTACATCGCACCAGAGGTTTTAAAAAGGAAGTATGGACCAGAGGCCGACATTTGGAGTATTGGTGTGATGTTGTATATCCTCTTATGTGGTGTCCCACCATTCTGGGCTGGTAAAGATATTCCGCAGTTTCTTCCTTCTGTCTACCCAAAAAACGAAATTTCAAGCATATTTGGAGATATATTTCTAATATTCATTTTGTGTGATTACCTGATCATAGAGTCGGAGAACGGGATATTCAACGCCATACTAAAGGGACATGTTGATTTCTCAAGTGATCCATGGCCAGCCATCTCACCTCAGGCAAAGGATCTTGTTAAGAAGATGCTCAACTCTGATCCCAAGCAAAGGCTAACCGCTGCCCAAGTTCTCAGTAAGCATCTACAAACATACAAAAATGTCAAAAGCATAACAAACTCTACAAAGAATTAATCTTTTAATTGGTAATATTTTTTCCTTTGTAAAGACCACCCATGGATTAAGGAGGATGGAGATGCACCAGATGTTCCTCTTGACAATGCAGTGATGTCCAGGCTCAAGCAATTCAAAGCAATGAACAATTTCAAGAAAGTTGCATTACGGGTAACAATCATATACCTTGCCCAATAGAACGTGTGGAATATGAGGGAATCCTAACCTCAATACCTGAAACCCTTGAACAGGTGATAGCAGGCTGCTTATCAGAGGAAGAGATCATGGGGTTGAAGGAGATGTTCAGAGGTATGGACACTGATAGCAGTGGAACAATTACACTCGAGGAGCTAAGACAGGGACTTGCTAAGCAAGGTACAAGGTTGTCAGAATACGAAGTCCAACAGTTAATGGAAGCTGTAAGTCCGTTGTGTGCTATCACGAGTTTAAGCTTTGGTCAAATGCTGAGCAACAGGGTGGGAGACTCACCACTAATTTTCTGTTTTTCTTTGCTCCGCATATAATGGCAATTTACAGGCTGATGCTGATGGCAATGGAACAATAGACTATGATGAGTTTATTGCAGCCACGATGCATATTAACAGAGTTGACAGAGAAGAACATCTCTACTCAGCTTTTCAACACTTTGACAAAGACAACAGTGGGTAAGCACTTAACAGTTTGCTATATAGCTGATTGTTAAAAACTTCAAAAACCAAAAACAGAAAGCAGTATTTAGTTATATTACAAAATTTCACCTCAAATAATGCTTGCTGTTCCCAGATATATCACTATGGAAGAGCTGGAGCAAGCCCTCCGGGAGTTCGGCATGAATGATGGTAGGGACATTAAGGAGATAATTTCTGAGGTTGATGGAGACAATGTAAGAAACAACTGTCTCTTCAAATGTGATACACAGCTAACAATCTCATCATCAATAACCTGGATACTAATGATAAACACAATTGCAGGATGGTCGGATAAACTATGATGAATTTGTGGCAATGATGAGAAAAGGAAACCCGGATCCTATCCCAAAGAAACGGCGTGAACTTTCATTTAAATAAACAATTGTTGAAGTAGAGGAAGAGAGAAGATAGAAAGAAAGCAGCAAGGCAAAGCTCATATCAATAGAAAAATATTATTCTAAAGTATGCTTGGATTGCTAATGACTGGACTGGAGGAGATCTTTACGGGAGGCAAAGGTTCAAGAAGGAAGAATTTATTCATTTATCTGGGGAGGTGTTTGAATTTATGTACATTTACTTTTCTGGTTGTCTACTACTGCTTAAAGTGCCATGAGTTTCTCAATGTACTTAATTATCTTGTATGTGTTAGTGATATTCGTTCTTACTTACTTCTTTTCAAACATTTGACACAAATCCTAAAAAGACAGAAAGATAAACACAACATCAACAATGGTAAAAGCAGTGTAGCCAAAAACCAAATTGACCAAGGCCTGATTTAGAACTAGGAGGCAAACCAACGACTAGTCTCCCCCAAATATCCTTAAGAAAGTAAGGTGTTGCAGCAAAATCTAGGGAACATGATATGACATCAAACAGGCTTATCATCCTATATCATTCACTGCATCAAAGCACAGAAAAAATCATAAACAGCAGTAGCTAATTTGGAGTTAAAAGATGTATTTTTCATTACTTGGTCGATATAACGAACAAAGAAGCAAACAAATTCAAAACACATAACTAACTTCACCAAACTCAATACAGATAAAAAGTTTTCCACATCTCCAACTTAAAAACCCTAAACCGCAGAAGTAACAGGATATCCATAGGAACATCGAATCATGAGCAATTACTTATCTTTGGTAGAGACTCCATACTTCTCCTGCAACTTGGTAATCTCCTCTTCATTCTTCTTCTGGTCGAACTTCTTACTCATCTTCGCGTGCTGGTAATACAACACGATGAGGTAACGATTGGCGACGTTGAAGCCGGATAGATGGTCGACGGCGTTCTTGGCGTCATAGATATCCTCATAAACCACGAAAGCCGTTCCTTTTGTCGCCTTGTCGCAACCAATTCGAATCTGGCGTATCGCGCCATACTTGCCGAAGATATCGTACATCTCCTCGCTCGTAATGTTAAAGGGAAGATTACGAACATAGAGCACGCGATTCACCTCCGGTGGAAGTCTAGTGTTTCCCTTCCGAAGGCTTATTGTCGTCATAGCTTCTCTTCTTCTCCTCCTCCTTTCGACGGAGATTAGTTACCGACGCCGATAAACTATCTTCAATCGAAAAAGAAATATGCTTTGGGCCTAATTTATACCGAATGAAAAATAAAAAGGTAAAACCGTCTTTTCATACATAGGTATGAGAATTTATTGACGGTGTTATGTAAACCACTTAACCAAACTAACCAATCAAACCGATATTTGTC
The DNA here is from genome assembly GCA_023374145.1 of Lepidium sativum. NCBI lineage: Eukaryota > Viridiplantae > Streptophyta > Magnoliopsida > Brassicales > Brassicaceae > Lepidium > Lepidium sativum. The sequence goes on along the minus strand of JAKUCM010000354.1, from coordinate 31,783 downwards.
TTAATTGCTATATTTCCATTCAATCTTTTGGATAACAAAAGTGTTAAATGTACAAATATTCTGTTCTTTAGAATCAAATGAAGAATACTATTATGTAGCTTCAGATTTGACACGCTTAACTGGAGCTCGAAGAGAAGACAAATACTTAGAATCTGATTTATCAATCCCATCGAAAAGGTAACTGTAAGGAGGCATCTCTACATACTTCCCACTTCCTGGAACCACTTTAAGCTCATTATTCTCCCATACAATTCGTCCTCCTGCAATTGTCACTTCAACTTTTCCCTAAGATTTTCAGGATTATGTACCCAAGGTCAACAAAAAGGTTAGTATTTGACGTTATACATGTCAGTAAAGGCTTTGTAAGAATGCGTATGTATTACCTTTCCTCTTCTGCCTTCATAGACGTTTGTGTTGGATCTTGAATGATGAGACTTTGAGCTAATCTCATAGCTTGAGTTTGGATTTAATATTGTAATGTCTGCATCTGAGCCAGGAAGAATAGCTCCTTTTCGTGGGTATATGTTGAAAATTCTAGCACTGATAAACTAAATACTTTCAGATGATTTCACTGGATAAAACATGTTTTAGTATCAAAAGAATCAGGGAAACTATCATATTTACCACTCGGTGCTGGTTATTCGAACATAATCAGTAGCAGAGATTTGGCCAGAACCCTTGGATAAATTAAATAGAGATAGATTATAACTGCCGTAATGTAAAGAAGTAAGATTTTAGTTCACAAGTACTTACCACCATTGTGTCCCATATCAGGTGCATCCGTTCTTCAAGGCCTAAATACGGAAAAGTCCAAAGTATACACAGATTATTAGTAGAGTAGCAGAGACTATGAGTACAGAAACCAAGTCAGCTATTATACCATTAACACCGTTAGGTATTTTGCGGAAATCATCAAGCCCAAGAGCCTTTTGTGTTGAATTGAAAGTGCAGTGATCAGTTCCTACAAGCTGCATATCACGAAATGCAGAAATAAGTGTTTATAAGATTTCAACAGTTTTAGGCTTAGGTCATGTTTCTCTAAGTTATGCAAAGCGAGGAAAGAAACTTGAAGAATTCCTGTCGAAAGTGCATCTTGTAGCGCTTTCCCATGTCCTACTGATCTGATTGGTGGACTCATGACATATCTGAAAATATTGAAAACAACTTTGAAAATCTGAAAGAATAAATGGGAATCATTCAAGGACCTGAAGGATTTCTTACTGGGATGCAATTGTAAAGTCAGGATCCCAAAGCCAATGATCATCAAGGATTAATCCAGACACAACAGGCTCTCCAATAACCTTCTGTCCTGAAATATATGACAAAAAAAAGCTTTTCTTTTAGTTGAACCAAATACTGATAACTAATATGGATGGTATACATTATACACTATCGGCTGTTCGAATCGAGGACTGACTATAATCAAGATGATTTCCATATAATGCTAAAGGAAATAAAAAGAATTAGACTACAGAAGTTGTAACAGAAGACCTGATTTTCTAGCTTTAGCAATCTCATCCATTGCATCAACACTCATCACATGAACAACATAAAGAGGCGTGTTAACAAAACGAGCTAAACGAATAGCTCTAGCAGTGGCTTCTCCCTCGAGCTGTCATTGTCAAACAAGGATCTTGATTTTAGCTTGAACAAAGGTTTACAGAGGCAAAAGCAAATATAGGAGAAGAGAAAAATTCAATGAGGCAGTACTATAAAATGGAAAATGCTGGACTCAATTTACCACAGGAGGTCTAGAAAGAGCATGACCCTCTGGACCTGTAATGCCTAGTTCGATCATTCTTTTCTGTCCTTCGAATACTGCATCTCCATTTTCAGCATGAACCATCGCCAAGGCACCAAGGGATTTACATCTTTTAAGGCCTTCTAGGAGTAGGTCATCAGTGACCATAAGAGATCCCTTATATGCTAGGAAGAATTTGAAAGAGTTGATACCTATAAAGTTTAGAGACACATGCACTCAGTTTCATCTTAGCAGGATAACTTTAAGGAAAAGAAACACCAAAACTGTGAGGCAACAAGATCTTTACCCTTTTCTTTGACCAACTTCTCCATGTCCCTGGAAACATCTTCATCCCACTTTGTGATTGCCATATGAAAACCGTAATCCATGCAGGAATTTCTGGATTTGTTTTCATAGGCTTCAAAACCAGCCACCAGATTCCCGTTGACCGGTATAACAAAGTCTATATGCATAGTTGTTCCGCCAGCTAATGCTGCTGCCTGACCACTGAAGAAATCATCAATAGTCTGCGTACCCATAAAGTCCATGGCAAGGTGCGTGTGGGGGTCAATGCCTCCTGTTTTCATTAAAGAAAAGGAAGAAAGATCTGAGAGAAGAAAATGGAATGCTATCACCTACCATGAATTGCAACGATATCATAAATTAATTAACCTGGCATAACAAACTTTCCACTAGCATCGAGTACAGTGACTTCATCACCAACCTGGCACAGAGCAGATCAAAAATTGGAAGCTAGACTCCCACCAAAGAAGAAGGATACATTACAAGGAAACAGTGTTACCTTGATATTTGGCTGCACTGCGACAATAATTCCATCTTCTATATAGACATCAGCAAGTTCTTGATGATGCGCATTCACAACTGTACCTCCCTTGATCAAAATCCTCGTCGATGAAACCCCACAAAGTTTCCCACTATACTGTCCCTCTGCACTACAAAACTACAAAAAAAAAAACATATTCAGATCTTATCAGACAGCTCATAGTTGATGTTCGAAACAGTGTAAGATAACTTTCTTCCGGAAATTAGAAATTAATCTCCAATCTTTCTCCTTTTAGATATTAATTACTTAAAAAGTTACCGTAGGGTTTAGCAAATAAGACTTAGTTGAAAGCTTTCAATGTTACTTAGAACAAACCCAACTCGATTCATAAGAGATAAAGATCAAATAACGAGACAAAGCCAGAAGGAAATTTCTATCCTTGGTCATTTCAAGGATCAAAAACACACCTGAGTAGCGGAATCTGAGATGGAAGGCGATGGAAACAGAAGAATTAGAGAGAGGATGAAGAAAAAGGAGTGTAGAGGTCTAAACGCCATTGATGAAGAAGCTTGACTAAAGATCTCCCTCCACCTGTGACTGTTGGTTATTCAGCTTCATATCATTATTTCATTCTTTATTCGGATTGGCCGATCGTTATTTTAGTCAACGCAACGCCAAAATCAAATCAACTAATATAACCGATTAAACCGGGATAATTTTCACGGGTTTATCCCGGTTCGCAGTTTCCATCAAGAAGAGGTTTTCGTGTTAGAGAAAGGTTAGATTTCTCTTCTTCGATCTTCTGTCTCTTCGATCGTGATTTCTCTTCTCGCTCCAAGCTGATGAGCTCTACGTCTTCCTCCCAGGTAACCAGTCTTCTCTTCTGTCCATCATCTCCATTTGATTTCTTATATGATTTTGTTCTTGCTTTCATTGGTTTTGGATCGATTTCTCTAGTCCAGGTTGGTCTTTGCTTGATCTCCTTTTTCGTTATATGAATGCAGCATTTGGGTTGTATTTGAAAAAGAATTCCTTTTTGATTATTCTCATACGGGTCTGAACCGTGGGCGTCTGATTTATCTCATACTATACACGCGTCTATCAAGTGTTACTGATACGCCATTGAAGTACAACTAAGCTTGATCGTGTCAAATTAAGTCTTTTATGGTGATCCTCTCTTTTCAATGAAATTACTGACTTTTCTGTTACTAATTCATTGTAGATGGGTCAGCTCGTAGCTGACAAGCATGTTCGTTACATTCTGATGGCTGAAAAGGTAACTAGAAACTATTATATCAATCAATTCCTCATTCTCACTGTCTATGTCACTATGATTATATAATTTATGTTCTTCTTTTCAATTGTTTTCGACTTATATCAAATCTCTAGAAGAAAGATAGTTTTGAGTCTGTGGTTATGGATCATCTAAGAATGAATGGTGCATACTGGGGACTCACCACTCTGGATTTACTCGACAATCTGGGCACTGTTTCTGAAGATGAAGTGGTTTCATGGGTCATGACGTGCCAGCATGAATCTGGTTTGTACTAGATTATCATATTTCGCTACTATATGGATTTCAGACTGGCTCCATTTACTTACTGACTGATAGAATGACGAAAAAAGTGATACATAGGTTAGGAAAAGAAAGCAGGTTTCTTAAAGAATCATGATCTATGGGGACCTTTGAAGTTGTTGGGATCCCATCACATTTCCATCCTTAAATATTAGATATTGCTGCAGTATAAGTTGAAAACATGTTGTTTATTCTGAGCAGGTGGCTTTGCTGGTAATTGTGGACACGATCCACATATTCTGTATACACTCAGTGCCGTACAAATTCTTGCCCTCTTTGATAAAATTAGCATTCTTGACGTTGAGAAAGTATCAAGCTGTATCCTTTGTCACTTAGCTTTGTCGCTGTCACTAACTTGTTCTTCAAACCAATGGTCATGGTGGGGCTTTCATATTGTCAGATAATTAATGGTGTTATACCAAAAAGAACAAACTCTGCCTTACGGTAGATATCATTATGTTTTCCTATATACGAGATTAGATGTTGCTGGGTTACAAAATGAAGATGGATCCTTCTCAGGAGACATGTGGGGAGAAATAGATACGAGGTGTTTTTCCTTGCCATGTATTACGAACACTTATATGTTTATAGTTGGTGATTTCACTATGTTAAATCTTAACTGCAAGCTGTTTATGCAGGTTTTCGTACATAGCTATATGCTGTCTCTCAATATTGAAATGTCTTGACAAAATCAACGTGGAGAAGGCCGTTGAGTACATTGTGAGCTGCAAAAACCTGGATGGTGGTTTTGGATGCACACCTGGAGCAGAGTCCCATGCAGGACAGAGTATGATATGACTTTTGAGTCCTTTTCTGTGGTATCTTCCCTATTGACTTGCAATTGGTGTTATAGATGACTTTGCTGAACTAACAAGGTCACTCCCATCAGTGCAATCTAAATATTCTAATGACTGGATGCTCAGATTTTATTGTTTCTGTAGTTGAAGTCCTATTGCTACACCCTTTTGTAACTGTTGGACAGTTTCATGGTAGCTTCATATGGTAAAAAGACGGTTAATTCTTGATTTGTTTCTTCTAATACTGCAGTTTTCTGCTGCGTTGGTGCTCTTGCTATCACTGGGAGTCTCCATCATGTTGATAAGGACTTACTTGGTTGGTGGTTATGTGAAAGACAAGTGAAGGCTGGGGGCTTAAATGGACGACCCGAGAAACTCCCTGATGTACGCGTTAAGTTCCTCTCCAGTGTGAGAAACCTCTGTATACTTTCCCTGGTTCTTACACATCTTTTACTGTTCTTATTACAAGGTTTGCTATTCTTGGTGGGTCCTATCGAGCCTAATCATGATAGATAGAGTTCACTGGATCGACAAAGCAAAGCTTGTCAAGTTCATCTTGGACTGTCAGGTTTGTCTACACCAAGTCAAGAAAAGTGATATCGTTGTGAATAAGCTAATTTGATTAAAATCTCTCATCACGACTATCCTAATTAAATTTGAACAGGATTTGGACAACGGAGGCATCTCAGACCGACCAGACGATGCTGTTGATATCTTTCACACATACTTTGGAGTTGCGGGTAACTCCATTTGTATCTCTCTCTAATAGCTCCTCTCTGGTTTTTAAGCCAAAGTGATCTCATTTCATCATTTCGGTATAGGGCTTTCACTCCTTGAGTATCCTGGAATCAAGGCAATTGATCCAGCCTACGCTTTGCCTGTTGATGTCATCAACCGCATTATATTTACCAAATGATTGTTCATCCGAGGCATAGTGGTCAAATAGTATGGCACCAAGGCTTTCTTGATTTGTTCATTAGATCGTTTACTTAGGCGGTATTTTAGTATGTCACCTTGTAAAACTTTCAATGTTGTATGAGAGATTTTGAGGTTTGTAATGTAATGGAAATGATGTTGTCTTGCTTCCTACATTATCGTAATGGAAATCGCATTACTGTTTTCTTCACATTCTTTCTGTTTTGCTCGTTGAAAAAGTGGGACTCATGTTGTGTGTTTACTTGGATACTAATCAACCGAACCAACTTAATAAGAACTGTTCAGTAAATTATTATTTTTTCACAATTTATAACGCAAATTAGACAAATTGTATGCATTAGCATAAGTACAAATATTTATAGATTTTCTCCAAATAGCATAAATAAATTAATATATTTCGTAGCAGTAGATAAACTATGAATTAAAAAGACGAAGAAAAAATCTACTGTTAATTGTAAAAAAAAAACTAGTTAAAAATGATTGTATAACATAGCTTTAGCAATAAAAAGAATGATTATAATAGTCTAAGTTAATTATTAAAATAATTTTTTATCAATTTAAAATAGTAAAAATAAAATTATTTGTATTTCTTAAACCTATAAGTTTATTACGAAAATGTTATTTATATTTAATATTTTAGAATAATCTAAAAACTTTTTTTTTGTTTTTATTCTTCTTCAACAAAGAAAAAACAACAATATTTTTTTTTTCTAATTTTTGTTGTGCTTTTATATCAATTTCTTAAAATTTTAGGTAATTTATAGTGATTTTCATCTTTCCTCTAAATTATGAATTCATTAACTTCATTTTTATTGAAGTTCATAAAATTCCAAAATTAGATATTTTCTATATAACTCGAGTATTTAAGGGTATTGTTAAGTGAATTGAGTTGTGTTGTGTTGAATATTGGTTGAATATCTTGATTAGAACATAAAATTAAAAGAGTAATGAGTTAATTTTGAAAATTTTGAAAGTTTTGAAAAGTTAAGTTGAAGATGATGAATAGTGACGAAAAACCTAGTAATTAAAAAACCTACATAATTGTACGTAACAAACCTACATTAATTGAAAAACCTACATAACAATACATAACAAACTTACATAACCGTACGTGAAAAACTTACATAACAGTACGTAACAAAACCTACATCAAAGACACCAAACTTACATCAAAGACAACAAACCTACATCAAAAACAACAAACCTACATCACAGACAATATATATACATCAAAGACAAAAAACCTACATCAAAGAAAATAGACCTACATCAAAGAAAAAAACCTACATCAAGATAACAAATCGACAACAAAGACAACAAACCTACATCAAAGAAAATACATTTACATCAAAGACAACAAACCTACAACAAAGACAACAAACCTACATCAAAGTAAACAAACCTACATAAAAAAAAAAGATCTACATCAAAAACAACAAACCTACAACAAGACAACAAACCGACAACAAAGACAACAAACTTACATCAAAGAAAATAGACATACATCAAATACAACAAACCGCAAGACAACAAAGCTACAACAAGGACAACAAACCTACATAAAAGACAACTAACTTACATAAAAAATAGACCTACATCAAATACAACAAACTGCAAGACAACAAAGCTACAACAAGGACAACAAACCTACATCAATGACAACAAACCTACGTAAAAGACAACAAACCTACATCAAAGAAAATAAATCTACATCAAAGACAAGAAGCCTACATCAAAGAAAATAGACATACATTTAACACAACAAACCTACATGAAAGACAACAAATCTACAACAAAGACAACAAACCTATATCAAAAACAACAAATCTACAACAAAGACAACAAAGCTACATCAAAAACAACAAAGCTACAACAAGGACAACAAACATACATCAAAGACAACAAACCTACATAAAAAAAATAGACTCACATCGAACACAACAAACTTGCATCAAAGACAACAAACCTACATAAAAGAAAATAGACATACATCAAAAACAACAAACCTACAATAAGACAATAAACCGACAACAAAGACAACAAACCTACATCCAAGAAAATATACCTACATCCAAGAAAATAGACATACATCAAAGAAAATAAATGTACATTAAAGACAACAAACCTACATCAAAGAACTTAGACCTATCAAAATTAAAACACTTATGTCGATAAACTTTTTTGAGTCTTATTTTATAATGTAGAATTGAATCAAATCAACAAACCTACATCAAGAAATAAACCGACAACAAAGAAAACAAACCTAAATCGAAGATAATAAACCTACAACAAAGACAACAAACCTACATCGAAGATAACAAACCTATAACAAAGACAACAAACATACAACAAAGAGAACAAACATACATAAAAAAATAGAGTTACATCAAAGACAACAAACCTACATAATAGTACGTGAAAATCTACATCTACCATAATCTTTTTCATTTTACGCGCAGTTGAAATAAAATTACACATTAATGAAAATTTCGTAATATTTTTTATTTTCAAAAAAATAAAAATAATACTGCATTACCTGATTTTAAAATATTAAATTTATATATTTTAATTTTTCTAAATTAAAAATGTAATTAACTCATTTTTTATATTTGTTTAGTAAACCCTAGACAATTTGCATATTTCATTTTTCCTTAAAGGTCAAAACAGTTTAAGAAAAAATAATATTAATCAGGAATTCTAAACCCTAGTATCCCATCGGAAAGGGTTCAGTTCAAGTGTTCTCTTTTTCTGTTTCTTTTGTCGATATTTTTTGGTAATCCCTGAATCTTTCGAGCCGACTCGTCAATGGAGGCGCTAACGGGAATTGAAGCAGACATCGAATCGTTTTTCGATGAGCAGGATCAACAGAAATCGTCATCGGACGGCTGCAAACAGGTCCCGTGGCTGAGCTGGGAAGAGTGGGACTCCGTCAGAGAGTCTCTCTTCTCTTCTTCTCCTGACAGAGTCGCTTCTGCATTGCAAAGGGTAATGCAATTGATGATTTATGAAGTTTTATTTATTGTGGGAATCATAAAATTAGAACTAGTAGAATCAAGCTTACTTGGTTTTAACGAGAGAGAGCTTAATGGTTCCATTATGTGTAAAGTACCGATTTTTAATTTGTTGTAACAAAATCTATTTTTGCTGAATTCAGATTGCAACATGGCGAAGTAGAGGATCTCTTCCAGCTCCTGTTGATGTTACTTGTTCTCTTATTGAAATTCAACTCAAAGATGGCTTTATTCCGTTAGTCTCTGTAATCTCTCAAACGTTTACATGATTGATTTTATCATTATCATCTCATTTTCTTGTTTTTGTGATTAATAAAAAGGAGAGAGAGACAATCTGAAGATGCATTGTATTCAGAGCATTTACTTCAAATGTTATACTGCATGGGAATACTCAGGTGACTATAGGTTTCTTCTTACTTCTTGATATCTTTTTATTGATTTGGTCCCTGCAATTGTTGACACATTTCATGTTTGAAGGCTTGTGAACTGTGTCATAGAAAAAACAAGGAGGAGAGCAGATGTTTCAATTGCTGAAGCAGCTAAAGAGATTGGTATCCCACGTAAATTAATCGACCTTCGTCATGGTATGGATCTTTGTCTGCTTTTCCGTGGTTGTGTAATATGACGATCAACTGCTGCTTAATGCATTAGGTTTATTTGATTGTTCTGATTGTAGAGGGTTCTCACCGTGAGCTCCCTGCACTCTCAGTTCTTCGGGATGCTTCAGATGAGGTACTCTTTTTACCTTTTTAATTCTGTTTTTCATTCTAGATTTCTTTTTTTCAATTATCATTACCTCATAACACACGAAAGTCTGTTTTCCTGTAAATCAAAAAGTCTGCTCTTTTAGTTTGTCTCTTTAAAAGGTGTTTGTGTGTCGTAGTTCTTGGACGATGCAAAAGATTTTAACTTGCTTACATGTGTTGGTTATTGTAGGCACTTGAATGGTTGAAGTCTTATTATTGGGAACCTCAGAAGAACCAAATTCCCTTGAAGAGAGATGGAACGGCTAGCATTAGAAGAGAAGTTAAATCCAAACTCCGGAAACTTGCTTTCTCCTTGCAGCTTAAGAAGAATCCTCAGTTTGACTCCCGTTTGGTCAAAGAAAAATGTAAGACGATTCATCTTTTGTATCTAATCCCTTGTGCTGAAGGAGGGATAGTAACGCTAAGCAAAAGACGGAATGATCCCATCTGTCAATCTCTGTTTCCCTTGTTTACGCAACGAAGTTTACTTTATAGTGACATAATAAAGATGATACTTCTGTTTTTGTTGCCGCTAGGTCATGTAAATTTTGGTTGCTCCTTTTCTATTTCAGGTTCTCATAAAAGGATAAGGAAGATTGTAAGCAGCCTTGTTGAGTTATATTCTTCTTTCTCTGCAGAAATATCATCTGTGCTCCTTGAATTCTTACTCAAGGCTTTGGATTCTTCAAAGTTGACAGAACTTCAAAATCAGCCTGGCCAAGATTTCAGGATTTTTCTAGATGAATGGAAACCTGTAGTCATGGAGTTCTCAAATAGAGAACCCGAGTTACTTTTGACTCTACTCAAGGCAGTCCTTGATATGATTCAAAATTATGAACAAAGAAGATATGAAACCGGTAAACTATTAATTTCTCCTACATGCGTTTATTCCAAGGAGTCTCAACTGAAACTTCAAACTGTTTCCATATCCCTTTCAACTTATGAATTGTTGTTTTCAAATGTTCGTCATACAGAAAAGTCACCAGAAGAGGTTTCTCAAGTTGAGCACTTGCCGTTATTATTTGCATGGCTTGTGAGTCTTCTCAATGAGTCAAAGCATTTTCAGAGAAACACTTCTGTTGAAGTGAAACCCCCAAGCATGTTTCTTATGGAACTTATACGTAAATGTATTCTCTTGGGAGCCTTAGGATACGAGCTGATTTTGAAATCAGCATTTCTGCTCACAGAGATTGTGGGAGGTCGTGTCTTAAAGGAAAAGCTCATAAAACTCCCTCTCATGCATAAAAGTTCAGCAAGTATTCCATTGGAACAGAGTTCCACACTTGTAATAACTCCCACAACACTCCTTGAGCAAGAGAAGAATCTGGGTGGTGCAGAGAAGAGACTCGAGCTTGTCAAACTTCAACTCTCAGAAAAGAAAGGTAAGAACATGGAGAAAACTGGTAACAGATGGAGAAGAGCGAAAACATGGAGCCCTTGTCCAATTGGTATGTTGCCTCGGATCATTGGGTCTTCTGGACGCTTACCTCTTCTGGACTCTCCGAATGCTCAGAGCATCTCAACACATGGACAAGGTAGCAACAATGCCAAGAGAGGACCTGAATGCATCACGCAACAATTTGAAAAGTCAACATGCAAGCGAGCAAGGTCGAGAGCAGATGACTCTGAATCAACTGAAGTGGCATTGGAAACATGTGAGCAGGAAGCTGAGAAAGATACAGAACATGCACCTGAGGAAACTGGAGCAGAAGAGAATCTGATATGGGATGATAAAGAAGAAAGCAGAAGCTGCCTTATGATAGGTGGTAAATGGAAAAGAGTGAATGATGGAGAGCTATTGGAAATGGCTTCCAATGTTTCAATTTGTGTTTGAGATTTCTTGAAGTGAATTACAATTTAATGTAGTCCAGATATTTGATCAATTCTTGAAAAAGTAAAGCAAATAACTGAGATGACGTATTAAAAGAGTGATAGTGAATCGACTGCTCCTTTTCCAACAACCTATATTAGAGAACAAAACTATTACACAATAATAGTATTTGATTTTATACACAGAAAAGATATAGAAGAAAACAAAAAAAATCTACAAAGCTGCCACCAAATCAAACATGATACGAATTCCACTTTTACATATCACGAATTTTCCCTTTCTTCAAGGAATGAATTTGCATTTAACCTACAAAAGTACAAAGCAAATCCTCTTGTTCAATACAATTTGAAATACAAGAGGGGTAACAACATAGTAAGCATGATTCCTGCGCTAGCTAATACTGTTCTATAATCTCTCTTGAAAATGTTGTGCTATATGTATTCAGTAACTTAAAGAACACACAAAACTTGAGTATTGTACTGGCAACCATTTCCTTAGAAAAAGGATTATGGGTTCGACTGCGCTGAAGAATAGTATATGAACTATGACAAGCGTATCTTCTATGAAGGATCCCATATACCAAAGTGAGTTGGACTGAAACGATGGATGACCAACGCCAAGCAGATTGTACAAAAGAGACGGGACAGCACTCAGATGCTTACCTTATCAGCTGTCTACAGTGAGTTGAATAGTCCTGCTAAACCTCTCCACGACACCTCCTGGAGTACACAATACAAAAATTGGAATTTCTAGAACTTTTTCAGCCAGAAACCCTTATAGCACCCATCTCATCAAGCTTTGAGCTTTTATGCTGCAAAGTTAAATTAATAACCAAATCAATAAGTTTTACTCTAAAGATATTACTTGTTGTCTAATATCTTTGTCCACAAAAACTATGGCGGTTTGACTATCAATGAAGAACGAGAGAAACTTGAGGCCTTCCAATGTCACCATTACCTTGTTTTTTTTGTGCCTTTGAACGTCATTCAGATCTTCATCACCATCGTGTTTCCTTTTCTGAAATAACAGTGACAAGGGTCCATGTGATTTCCACAGGACACAAATACAGTAAAACCACTACAGAGCAGAGATCTGCTAACTTTCATGCAAAGTCAATCGCCAAAAAGGCAGCTCAACTCGATATCAACATATACAAACACTGCCATTAATCTATCCATTTTGACAAGACAAGCACCTGCAACATATGGACATGTTCTTACCTTATCATGATGTTTCCTAGAGTGATCACCCGATTCGTGGTGGCCATTTTTGTCTTTCTTTCTGTCTCGGTCCTTCTCTTTATCTTTGCTTCTATCTTTATGCTTGTGTTTGTGCTTTTTATGCTCTCTATCTTTGTCTTTATCTCTATCCTTGTGTTTCTTATGTTTCCTGTCTTTATCTTTTGACTCGCTTTTTGACTTTGACGCAATAGTAGGTGCTCCCTTCTCTGCCTGAAAGGAGAAAGAGATCCAGTTCACATTCTAGCACTAAATTGATCAAGTCACCTTAGTATACACTAATTCTCAATTAACCAGAGAACAGGATGTTACAGGAAACAGGACATATATTATTGAGCTTTTATTCTCTAGTTCAATGTGATGTCAAATAATGGTAACTCAAAAGAAAAAGAAATGTCGTATCATTTAGTTGAAACTGAATATATAAACGAGAAACTGAGAGAGAGAGAGTAGATTCTTACAGGAGGCAATTCAACAGGAGTCATATCATTTAGTTGGAAAGCTTCCATAAGCTCCTCTATATCAAAAGGTTGGATGCGAGTATTAGTCTCACGGCTCTGTGATGTGTTCTGAATAAGCTGATTTAACTGCATTCCTTCTCCTTTTCTGATCTCTGTGTCCCCAACCACATTATGAAGGTAATGGGCATCTGATAGAGATACGGGAAGGGATTTTTTGCAAAAGAATTCATAATGTTGCGCTAGTTTGAAATGAGATATAAGATCCACAGAACCACACAGCTCTCTTGGACCTGCATTCATAAAACCAGCAGCATGCTGACATCAGGATAACCCATAAGGAAAAAGAAAGGAAAACAAACCACACAAAACAATTCACGAACTGACAAAGCTCCAGTTTTGTAACCACTGTACCTCCAAATTTGTAACGCTCAGGTTCCATCTTCTCTAACACACTCTGAATTGCTTTTGCATGATCACTGCATATATATCCTACAAAAAGAAAAATTCGAAGAATCATTGGGTGCCAAAGAGAGAATACTAATACACGAAAGCATTTGCAAATTCAACTTCGATACAAAAACCAAATAAACTATAACTAATCACCAGCTTTTACTGCAAAGCGACCATAACAGTTGGAGTCTCAAAAGATCAAAGAACTCAAAAAAAAAAAAAGAATTAGAATAAACCGCTATAAGAACTCAAGTTTTCCCCCACATCTTCTGAAACCTTCATACTCCAGCTCGAAATAATGAAACTAGCATTAGGAACAACACGTACAAATGCTAAGTATTGTCGAAAGTTTGTATTAGTAAAATCGTAAACCAAGTCCATACATTTTGGATCTACTCAACAAGAAAGTTCTTCTGTTTGAGCTATCTACGAAACCGAACAATAATAATCACACAACGAAGTAATCCTTAAGAAAAGAAAACCTTAGACTCGATAAAAGCCTCAAACAGAACATGAAAGAGAACAGAATCGAGGATTGGAATTGGAAAACACAACGAGAGAAAGAAGCACAATCCCAGATTCTGAATTGGAACAAAGGAATTTTAAAATAAAATCCATACATACATAGACGTTTGAACAAAACCAGATCTCGTCGAGAAACCTAGCCTAGCTAAGGAGAGCTGTAGCACCGAAAACAAGGAATTCAAAGCAGCGAAATGGTTGGTGAGGGAATCCGATTTCCCGCCCAAAATTTGATTATGCAGTGATCGAGAAGGGACAGAGATCGAGGAAGGTTGGAGAGCGAAAAGGAGAGTAGTTAGGGTTTGAGAGTTTTTGTTTCTGTTTTTCTGATGTTATGAGTTGTGTAATGACCAATCGGGAATTTTTATCTTCCTTTGGCTTCTATATAAATCCATCAAATTCAGTCACCCTTTTTTTTCCAAAGGCTTTCGCGTGGGCTTCACGCGCGCTGTACACGGCCCAGATGAGATTACCAGAAAAATTAAGCTGAACCGGGTAAATGAATCTCTCGATAGTATCGGTTACTTTAATTTTGGACCCGTAAATTATACCTTTTATTTATTTAATCATGCCCTATTATTAACATTTTACATCTTCCTTTATTTCTTAAATACATAACTCTTGATGCATAATCAAAAAATACATTATTTTAAAAAAAATTACTAAAAAATAGATGATCTATTTAGCTTACAGAGTAGGTATTATGTGGTGAATTCAAATTCCATCTAATTTCAATTAAAAGAATTTAATTTATAGATAAGTCAATGTTAATATAATAGTTACTTGTTAACCAAAAAATAGAAAAAAGAGATTTTATGTTATAAACTTTGGACCGGGTCGGAAATAATACATAACCTGAGATGATTTGGGTCGGCCGGACATTGACAAATGTGACGAGTAGGCTATATTCCACAAATTTTTAGTTGAATATGAAACATCTGATCGTAACTGCATTGAGATACATTATTTTTCTACATTATATACTTTTCTTATAACATATATATTTTGGACCTTTAGTCTGTAAAGTTCTAAGTTAATATAGTTCCAGAGATACCTGTCATTATGGGTTGAAATCCCAATAGATTAGTCCTAAGCAAAATACCCAGATCAAATATGTCTACAGCTATTGGTTATTTGGTTTCATAGTCTTGATGGTATATACATGATATTTTGGAGAACCATACTCATATGTGAGTCATATAAATGTGTTGATATAGTTGTTTTTATACATGTATATCTCTCTTTAACTCCAAATAAAAAAAGGAAAGCAACATTGAAGTGGGAAGTGGATATTTGATGTATGTGAGTGAGTGTAAATGTGGGTGTGGAATAACACAATGAAAGAAAAAGGAGAGTGAAGACAACATCATTTACCCCAAAGAAAGCTAAGTCCTAAAATCATCACACTAATTCCCTTTTTGGCCCCTTCTTCTCTCTTTGACCCACTCTCTCTCTCTACATTTTATTACACCCTCATTACTCTCTAAACTAACTACTATAAGTAAACTATTAATCACACTTACTGATTCCACTTCACAAGTTATTCCAGCTAAGACCTTTGGACATGAACCAGACTTCTATTTTTCTTCTCTTTATTTTTGGAAAGTGATGAATAATAAAAAGCAAGAAAGAAAGAGCAACAAACTTTTAGAGCAAGTCATAGATTAAAAGCTCCTTGGCTTTTCTTCCATCACTTTCATTCTTCTCTTCTCCCTTTAAACAAACATTGAGAGAGAGAGAGAGAGAGAAATATTACAAGAGATCTTGATCAGATCTTTTCATTTATATTCTCTTAATTATATGTGTTTTCTCTTAGTCACTTCTGAAATCCATCTGCAATGAGAAATTTCTACTCTAGAAGAAAAACTCGAAAACATATCACTAATGTTGCCTTTATCATCCTTCTTCTTCTTTTGTTTC
Organism: Lepidium sativum; assembly: GCA_023374145.1. Taxonomy (NCBI): domain Eukaryota; kingdom Viridiplantae; phylum Streptophyta; class Magnoliopsida; order Brassicales; family Brassicaceae; genus Lepidium; species Lepidium sativum. The sequence goes on along the minus strand of JAKUCM010000354.1, from coordinate 15,770 downwards.
TGTTTCTTTATGCTAAAGCTTCATTTTCTTCTCCTAAGACTCATCATCACTCATCAACTCATAGAAGTTTGAAGAAACCTGAAACTTTGGATCTAAAGCTTCATGGTCTTGATTCCAATACTGCGTCAGGATCAAGATATAGTAATGAAGGTGGTGATGGTGGTGACGATGTTTTTGATGATGGCAAGAGGAAGGTCTTCACAGGTCCTAATCCTTTGCACAATAGATAAGTTTTGCTATATATTACAAGTTTTGTGAATTTTTGTCCTAATAAAACATATATTTGTATCAACAACAAAAACCATATTTGTTTACTTTTTTCTTACACTGATATACATCATATGGTACGTGATGTATCGAGATGGTAAGTTCTATATGTTCTTATTTTGAAGGATTGAGATATAAGAGTGCTGAACGATAGATTTTGAAATAATAGTAAATACTGGTTTTTTCCTATTACTTGGCTTTTACTCTTATTGTGATTAAGATATGTATTTTAAGTGTATAATTTCGCATTATCTTTTCAATCCTTTGGTTTCAATATGAAACTGGTGAAATATTGTGTGCGCATTTTTGTTTGGATTAGCATCATTGTTAATGCCAAAGAATAAAAAGAATGAACATCATTGTTCAATTGAAATTATGATAAAGTTATTATAGTCTCTGAGTTGGATGTGAAAGATGTAAGATTTATATAAGAATTTATTTCATATTTGGTAATTTGTTTGAATTTTTGATCAATTATTATACAAAACACTGTGAGAAGAGAATCATTTAGATGGGAAAAGTAATCACAAGCCTACTCGATGTTAACTTAATCCAGAACAAGAAAGACAAATTTTATACTAAACTCACATAATCTGGTACGCAATTATAATTTTACTACAACTTTACAGTTTACTAGGTACATGTGCAAATGTTAGAAACATAACGACAAGAATTATCGAAATAAGATGTGTACGGAAATTAAAACATACAAAAATAAATATTATTACATTGTCAGTGAAAACGAGAGATACATTGTAGTGACAATAGACGAATTTATTATGAAGTATGGATAAAAAAGAAGAAGATGTGAATAATAACGACAATGGATAAAGGCAAAGAAAAAGAGTTGGAGCATATTGTATTTGAACAAACGAATTTAAGAGTTTAATAAGTATCGTTTTGCAGCTTCTGGATTCATCTCTTCATACACCTGAAAACAAAACCAAATGAAGAAAATGTCCCCAGCATTTAGTACAGAACTGCAATAAAGGTTTGTGGAAAATAATGTGCCACACATACAAGTTTCTTGTGGAGTTTCTCGAAAGCCTTGCAAAACCTCTCTGCTTCAACCTCACCAACCTACAAAGATAAAAGATGCTCATTAAGGTCTGAAACCAAGTTAACATTCCGAATATAAGTAGTAGAACCAGATATCAAACAAGATTAATTCTTTCAGTAAAAGTAGCTAAGTAGATCATCTTAGCCTGGCAAACATCAAATGGGAAAACTATGGGCAAACTGTATTTACTAGATTCTCTGCTTCAACTCTGTTGGCAAAAATTAGATCATAGGTCTCATTCCACAACTACCAACGTTTGAAAAAAGTCACTGGTAATAATTACCTTCTTTTCAGCAGCTGCTTTCAGCTTTTCCCAAAATTTATCTGTTAAAGAAGTCCACAAATCGGATTGAGTGATGCACAAACAGGTAGAAAATGGCGATGCAAATGTTCAATGATATAGAAAAGGAGCAAAAGGGAACACTAATTCACTCATAAGAATCATAAATAACCCCATCTGTTTCTACAGCCTAAGAGCTAAATCATATATGTTCATAACAGTAGCATACGGATACCAGTTATGTGTTAACCATACGCCTGTATGAATAGGTTCAGATTTTGTTTTCACAAACGGAGAATGGTTACTTTATCACAATGTTCAGGGTCAGATCACAATAAAAGAAAGAAAAGCATATCCATGTTTCTGAGGAAAACACATGTTACATAACAAAATTAAAAACATAAAAGGTTAGACATTTGGATCAAATGTCAGAAATCTAAGAAAAGCAGACAGGGCAACGTTTCAAATTATCAACAAGGAATGAGAACATTCACCTCTTCTGTCGTCAAAACATAACAAAAGTTAACAAGTAGACATACGAAATTTTCTTTGATCCAAAAAGGTATCGCATAGATTCATTTAATTACCATGAGGAACTTGATGCTGTGTTATTTTTTGGTATAATATTAGACAAATTGGGTTTTTCTCTTTGGTAATTCTCCGAATTGATTTCTTTTACATAATTTAGAAGAACTACTTATACAGTCGAAGTCCCAAGGTAGGGAAAAAGATGCATACCTTGATCAGTGTGTTTATCTTGCAAGTCTTTCGTGTCAACAAGGCTCGGTGCATCATGCCATTCACTCTCCTGCTTTTGGGTAATTCAAAGTTTCATTACATTTCAAGGGTATAAATCATCAGAAAATACAGAAAAAGAGCCTTAAGAAATCAGAATGTACTTCTCGCTCCACAATTGACAGTGAAGTTGATTGCCTTGAAGAATCTAAATCAGCCTGAGACCAAAAAACAAATAAACTCAAACGATATCGCACCAATTCTAAAGAAAGGTAGTAACATTTGTAATTTTGTATCAAAACAGTCTTAAGAAAGCTCGATCACTATTAATTCTCAATCTCAGGAACATCAAAGATGTCGAGTACGAGATAATTTCTAGATTCGAGGTGAAGTCGCGTCATTCAGAACAACACTGCTCAATCTTTTGAAACCAGAACAGAGAGAGAAATTCAGGAAAATAAATCAGAGTTAGACCTAAGGGGAAAAATGAACATTATAAGCCCCTTTCGAAACACAAAGTACTGGAAGGTGAGGACATTAGGACTTCCGTAAGAACAAACAAGTTCGCGTATAAGAAGTTACCAGTAGCAGCAGCAGAAACAACAAAAGATTTAGTCCGGAGAAACAGGGAACAGAGAAGAGAAATTACACGGTGGTCGCGGGAGCGAACGACGGGAAAGAGATCAAGGAGGCTACGAAACTCTTGATCGTCCATGGCTTCCTTTTGTTCGATTTCTCCTCCGATTCACTCTCTGGTTCTCTTAAAAATGTTAAATCTGAATAAAATCTTCTAAACTACCCTTTAATGCTCTTTCTTCCGAGTCGAATATTTTAGTTTTTTTAATTTGTTTTCTGAAAACAAATTTTAGTTTTGTTCTAATTAGACCAAAAGAAAATTTCGTCGTAAATAAATATTTTTTGGACAATTAGGAAGATCAAGAGATCACACATGGCAATTAACACAAATATGACTAAGGCACCAAATGTTAACATTAGTTCAATTCAGTATATTCAGCTGGATTTCGCTAAATTCAGAGTTTATTTTACGATTCAGTTGTTATCATTTCAAATACAAAAATTCTACAACTTTTTTTATTATTAAAGAAATTAATTAATATTTAAATCATATATAATTAAGTGTAAATAATAAATGATTCGTGTATTTCTTGTTAAATATGGACATTCAACACCTATGTAAATTATAATCATGTTTTTCAAGTTTTTAAATTTTTATTGTGATAGTTTTCAAGACATGTATCATACCTATTTGGACTATATATTTAGATTGAATTTGGTTTGGTATAAATCAAATCATGTATGGTTAGATCAAAATAAACTAAAAATTAGTAAAAATAATTTAACAAAATTCATAATTTAAATCAATATTTTAGTAAATAATAATTTTGAATATTAAAATATTAATTTTTAATAATAACAATTATTTTAGGTATGTATATGCATTCCATTGAATACTCCATTTAGTTTTTTGTATAATAAAGTTTATATTCTATTTCTATTGGCCTTGGCAAAAAAAATAACGTTTTGAGTCCTTTCTTTAATTTTTTTTTTCAATTTTGGGCCATTTCTTTACTATTTAAAATTTCGTTGGGCCCCGTTTAATGTTTAAATTCTTTTTGGACTGTTTTACTTTTAAAAAAAATTTATGGGTGAAATACATAAAAAAATTTGGGCTCAGGGCAGTCAAACTGTTGGCTCGCCTTCTCAAGCCGGCTATGGATAATGTATCAAGTCAGTTAGGTATTCGGTGTTAATGAATGGGACTATACATAATAGAATTATCTCGAAGAAGAGATGTTAAGACAAATGATCCCTTATCTTCTTATCTTTTTATTTTATGTACATATGTCCTGATTTAGAATCTTCATATTGATAAGATACAAATGGACTTAGCGACAAATAGGAAACGTTATTGTTCAATTCTCAAGAGGCAGAGCGTTGAGGAGAAAAGTGGCTAAGAGTTGTTGGCGGAAAGAGAGGGTCTGATGAAACCTAAGACTCTAAAAAAGCCAGAGGCTTCTTTATCCTTTATACTTTAGTAAATAACCTGGTACTATGTCGTTTACGCAGAGTAAACTTATGTACTTAAGGTTGAACACTAGAATTGATGAGGATAAGATATCATTAAGCAAATATATCTAATCTTCAGTTGCTAGAACGAGCCCAACTATTTCTCATTTCCTTTTTGTAGATGACGACCTTTTTTCTACAAAGCGAATGAAGAGGAAGCAAAAAGGAGGCATGGAAACAATTAACGAAACAATTTTGGAAGACTGTCGAGTCACCAAACTCGTTATTAGCAAGAGTATTAAGTGGTAAGTATATTCAAGGATTCAAATCTGATGTCTCCAAGGAATATATATTCTCTCTTATATGGATGGAGGAGTATTATATCAGCTAGGGTTTTTGGTGAGTAAAGGTTTGATTAAGAGAGTGGATAATGGAGAATCTATATTGGTTTTGTATGTCGCCATGTTCTCAGAGTTTGGTTTCATTAGGTAACAGAACCTTAGATACAGGTATGTATGAGGCTCCACTCCGACTGGGGGTCTGTGTATTTGATCGGGTAATTGAGTTTTGTGTAATCCATCACTTTCCCCAAATTTCTTCTATTTATAACCTCTAAGTTATTCTTGCTCTATCATTTTTTGGTGTTTCTCATTGGCCTATCATACTGGAATCTGATAACTTTGAGATGGAATTTGGTTTAGGATTTTTTAGTGTGTTATCTACTTATACAATAACATACGTGAAGTACTCTTATTTATACAATAACGTAATGACCTGTTTTAAGATCCAAGACATGCTCATGGGTCTGCGAAAACACCTTCTGAAGCTCTATCCACCGAGGACAAGGTCATCTTCAACGATGTCATCACCTCCTTCCTCTTTCGGAGACAAGATTTGCGTATGTCCGACATTTCGGGTCATGTCCTTTGCTGTTTGAGAGTTGGGTCTCTCTTCCTCTTCGACGTTTAGTTACCATTCATTAAGTTTAAACTGGTTTAGTCAATGCAAATTAATATATAATTTGACAAATTTGTAGTTCGAGTTTAATTTGGCTATTTTGCATAAGTTAAGAATTTGTATGCTTGGGAGTTCATGATGATTAGACAAAATAAGAATTTTACCATGACTGTAATTTTAGAGGGACGCCAAACCCAAAGCCTATGGAGTCGCTTTCAATATTGTTTTGTCTATTTTTCTTTATACAGTGTATAATCATTTTTCTGAGACTGTAAAACCGTGAATAAATTTAGCGTTAGTAAAATCCACTTACTAAAAGCTATATTATTTATCATAAATATAGTTTAGATCTAAATATGGTTTTTTATAATAATACATACAGTAGATATTCTTTAACCTAATATTCGATTCATTAGTAATTTCTATAAAATAATAAAATTCTATAGTTTTAAATTAGATTTTTTTGTCAACAGCATAGATAAAATAGACAAGTACAGATTACCCTGGTTCATCGGACGGGAAACCTGAAGCCCTAACCCTAGCGATCCTAGCTAGGGCGTCAGCCTTAGAATTCAGACCTCAGGGGATAACCGACAATGTGCAGACTGCAAAAAAAGAGCTCAAACGCCAGTACTCCTCCTGAAACGTAACAAAAGCCGGCCACTCCTCTGGGTAAAGAAGGATATACCACACTGACTCGCAGTCCGTAGCCACCTCAACCTCTGAGATTTGAAGCTCCAACAAATCCTCTAAGGCCCGGAGAACCGCCTCCACCTCTGCATAGAGTGTCGAAAGGCACCAATGTCTGCTCTCTCTTCCCAAAAACGCTCCCTCCATTGAATCTGGAAAACAAATCGACCTGAACCCCGTCTGAAGATCAGTGGCTTTCCAGGAAACATCCACAAAGCATATGAAGCCTGTGAATGTCTGATTGGTTGTACTAGGGTAAATCCATGCGGGCTTAGAAAAATCAAGCGAAGAATTGGTAAATACTATCAGGACCGAAAGACCAAATCTGGCATCCGACCACTCCTTATGTTCGGAGACAGCCTTTACCAACATTAACCGAGGATCCAAATTCACACTCGGGAAACAGAACATGTTCTGGCTTTCCAAATCTGCCACATAATCCATGGAAAAACCTGTGACACAATCAACCTCGGGAATCTCCACCAGAGATGAGCCAAAGTATGCCAGACCGATCCTCCTGGGAACAGACCCGGTGCTGTAGGTATAAGGGACAGAGTCCAGACCTGGAGTGTCGGAGGACATTCAAATAAGACATGATAAATGGTTTTAGCCTCTGCTCCACACCGCGAGCATCTAGTGTCCCTGCCTAGCCCATGTTTCACCAAATTCTGATACACCGATGTGCATCCTGACAATGATTGCCAAATAAAATGCTTTATTTTATATGGACAATCTAACTTCCACACCGATTCAAAGAACATATCCACAGAGGGCCCCAACCTAGTCTGCACTACCCCCGTCATTCCCCCAGTAGGGAGTATCATGACCGAACCGAATATCTCCCCGAGATGCCAACCCCAATGATCCAACCTTGGATTTGTCGGAGACGAATAACCAGAATTAGCTGGACATCTCGGGGATCAAAATATTGCCGCACTAAAGTCTCCTTCCATATCCCATGCGATGGTCTATGAATTGATCCATCATCATATTGGGGACCATGTGTAGATTCGACCAATACACCGGGCGTGGACAAATATCCAGAATCCAGGGATCTTGCCACACTCTAATATGTTTCCCATCCCCTATATTCCAAATAACTCCTCTAGCAATCACATCTCGACCAAATAGAATACTTCGCCACCCATAGGATGATCCTTGTTGGGCCTGAGCATCTAATGGATTTTTGTCCTTCTAATACTTTCCTTTAAGAACTTTTGCCAAAAGTGAGTCAGGAAATTATAATAACCGCCACAATTTTTTCGCGAGAAGAGCCGTGTTAAAATCTTCTAATAACCGAAAACCCACTCCCCCTTTGGACTTAGGTTTACACAAATCCTCCCATTTCGTCCAATGTATTCCACCAGAGTATGTCGAATTTGCCCACCAAAAATTCACTATGGCAGATTGCACTCTCTTGATGACAGTTTTTGGAATCCGATAACACGTTATCGCATAAGTCGGTAAGGCTGTCAAAATTGATTTTATCAAAACCTCCTTACCAGCCTTTGATAGGAATCTAGTTGACCAATTCGCAACTCGAGATTCCAATCTTTCTGCCACATACGCAAAAACCTTCGCTTTAGAACCGTCAATGCTCTCTGGTAGACCCAAATACATACCCAATCCACCCAAATTCCTAATGCCCAAAATGTCTTGGATACCGGTAATGACAACTTGTCCTACCAACTCCAAATTGGATAAAGGATTTATCAAAATTGATTTTTTGTCTTGACAGCAACTCATACTCCGTCAACACCCTAAGTATTTGTGTGGCTTCCACAATAGTAGCCTTACAAAAGAATAACGTATCATCCGCAAAAAGCAGAAGAGAAATCATCAGACTCTCCCGTGCAACTTTTATAACAGTTATGAGGCGACTCTCCACAGTCTTATTCAGTTTCGCAATCAAAACCTCGGTACACAATATGAAGAGATACGGCAACAGAGGATCAACTTGCCGTAAGCCACGGAATGGAACTATTCTTCCCCCGCCACCCCATTAATTAAGACCAAATACTGTACAGATGAAACACACCACATCATGCACCGTGCCAAATTCTCGCAAAATCCTAATTTTAGCAGCAAAGTCCGTAGAAAAGACCATTCGGCCCTGTCATATGCTTTACTCATATCTGTCTTAATTGCCATAAAATCACCCTTCACAGATTTATTTGTCCTGCGAGCATGAACCATCTCCTGAGCAATCATAATATTATCTGAAATCAAACGCCCTGCTACAAACGCAGATTGTGTTTGAGGAATAAGTTTGAGAAGAACTCTTTTCAATCTCAAACACAATACTTATAAAATGATCTTATAACTAATATTACATAAGCTAATTGGTCTGAAATCGATCATTCTTGTAGGACGAGAGAGCTTTGGGATGAGATAGATATTTGTCTCATTTAAACTCTTCTCAAAGTTACCCGATTGTAGGAAAGCATTCACTAACAATACCAGATCCCTTTTATTAAGTCCCAAGAATGCTGATAAAACCATGCCGTCATTCCGTCTTGACCCGGAGTTTTATCCGGGTTCATTAGAAAAAGGGCACTCTTGACTTCAAACTCACTAGCCGGACGCACCAACATTTGATTGTCTAAATCCGTAATCTTATATTCCAGATCCTCTAGTACAACACAACTGCCACCATTACTTGCAAAAAGGTTGGTAAAGTAACTCACCGCCTCATGCACTATGTGTGCCTCATTAGCAACCCACGAACCACTTTCAGTAGGTAAACCAACTATTGTATTCCGCGCCTGTCTCTGTTTGACCAAAGCATGAAAAAATTTTGTATTCTCATCACCAGCCTATAACCACTGATTCCTACTTTTCTGTTCCCAATATATTTCTTCATCAAGGTATGCCTTTTTTAATTTAGCAGTAGCACCAACCACCCCAACAAGATTCGCAGAAGAGTTACTCATAGAATCCTCCACCAACCGTTTTAAATCCAATAATTTTTGCCGCCCTGATTTAACAGTTTCACTTCTCTAATGTGAGATTTCATTCCTGCTCCTCCTAATTTTTTTTGAAAGGAGTCTGACCTATCAAGACGGTAAATTAATTACTATCGATAAATTAGTTTAATTACTATAGATAAATTAATTTTTATTAATTAATTAAAAAGTGATAGGTTTACTGTTTTTTATAGAGGTTTTACTTTTGTTTTTACCAAATGGGCTTTGAGAATTCACGCATCCGTAATTTATAATTTGGTACCGCAACCGTCAAAATCAGCATTATAAAATTCTAATCTGGATATGAATTATTTGAAGTAGCAAGAGCATAAAAAGAAAACACAATGAACTCCACTTATGACAACCACACCCAAAAAAAAAACAAAAATTATTAAGCTCCGACGGCACTATTACACACAATGACCATGACAAACAACACATGAATCTCAATAAAGAGATACGAGCACGGAAAGGAAGATGATGATGATAAGGCAACTAAAAATAGGTAATATCAGCACTCTTTTACTCACTCATGATCCAAGTACTCCTCTCCTTCCTCGTCTTCTTCATACTCACCTTCATCATCTGCAGTTGCGTCTTGGTATTGCTGGTACTCTGACACGAGATCATTCATGTTGCTCTCTGCTTCAGTGAATTCCATCTCGTCCATTCCTTCACCTGTGTACCAATGCAAGAAAGCTTTCCTCCTGAACATAGCAGTGAACTGCTCGCTCACCCGCCTAAACATCTCTTGGATCGATGTTGAGTTACCGATAAATGTCGATGCCATTGAGAGACCTCGAGGTGCTATGTCACAGACGCTTGACTTCACGTTGTTCGGAATCCATTCCACAAAATATGATGAGTTTTTATTCTGCACGTTTATCATCTGCTCGTCTACTTCTTTTGTGCTCATCTTGCCACGGAACATGGCAGAGGCAGTTAGATATCGGCCATGACGTGGGTCTGCTGCACACATCATGTTCTTTGAATCCCACATCTGTTGGGTGAGCTCAGGGACGGTGAGTGCGCGGTACTGCTGAGACCCACGGGAGGTGAGAGGGGCAAAACCGACCATGAAAAAGTGGAGACGAGGGAAAGGGATGAGGTTCACTGCGAGCTTCCTCAGATCGGAGTTGAGTTGACCCGGGAACCTAAGACAGCATGTAACTCCACTCATGGTTGCAGAGATCAGATGATTCAGATCACCAACTGTACTATCAAGGCATCACAAGATATTAGCAAACAGTTGAAGAAAGAATCATAATTGGGGATTAGTAAACAGAAACATTCATGGTCATCGTTATTAATGATTGAATTTTCATAAAACAACTGCAGAGAAGAATACCCACGGAAGGGACTTACAGCTAGGAGTGGTCAGCTTAAGTGTTCTGAAACAGATGTCGTAAAGGGCTTCATTGTCCAGAACCATACACTCATCAGCATTTTCAACCAGCTGATGAACTGAAAGTGTCGCATTGTATGGCTCAACCACTGTATCCGAGACCTTTGGTGATGGGAAGACAGAAAAAGTGAGCATCATTCGATCAGGATACTCTTCCCTTATCTTAGATATGAGCAGAGTTCCCATTCCAGACCCAGTGCCTCCACCAAGCGAGTGACATACTTGGAATCCTGTGAATTTCATAATTGTACATATCACTGTCAGAAAATTGTTCAAAACCATAATATAAAGACCTTTAATCAGCTTTCCTGGGGTCTGCAAACAGAAGTGAAGAGTTTACATACCCTGAAGACAGTCACAATTCTCAGCCTCCTTGCGAACAACATCAAGTACGGCATCAATGAGTTCAGCTCCTTCGGTGTAGTGCCCTTTAGCCCAGTTGTTTCCAGCACCAGATTGCCCGAAAACAAAGTTGTCAGGTCTGAAGATCTGACCATACGGTCCAGTTCTGACACTGTCCATAGTACCGGGCTCAAGATCCATGAGAATGGCACGGGGAACATATCTTCCGCATGATGCCTCGTTATAATAGACATTTACACGCTCCAACTGCAACTCGGAGTTTCCAGTGTACCGACCAGTGGGATCAAGCCCGTGCTCATCACATACAACTTCCCAAAATTTTGAACCTATCTGGTTTCCACACTGTCCACCTTGAATGTGAAGGATTTCTCTCATATTCTGTATATCTGAAAGCATATGCACAAACAAGAATATCGATTAGGCATCAACAGTACACGAAGAAACAGAACCAGCGAAATCTGAACAAGATCCAAATGAAAATTAGAGATCGAGTGTCAACAACGAACTTCCACATCTCATGATCGGTGATCAAACAATCTGAACCAGATCCAAAACAGAAACAACAAATATACGCTTAAGCTATATAGAAACAAGCTGAAGATCACAGCAGGAAATTCAATATCCCAATGACAGAAAAGCAAAACGGAAACACCACTCCGGTTTCAGATTTTTCCCGGAATTCAAACGGCACTACATTTTTTTCAAGTGACAGTGAATAGATCTAATGATGAGTAAAGATTTGGAGTAAAAGAAAATTCAAAGTATTACAGTCAGAAGGAGTTGAAGTATCCGATCAAAATTTCCCTAGATTTTCTCAGTTATCAGACTGAAGCAATACAAAACAAGAGTAACGAAAAACTCACGGAGCTTGTGATCTCCGGCGAGACTGAGACGATCGAGTAAGACGGTGTGCTCGATCAGAGTAGAAGAGGGAAGTGAGAGACAGAGGAAGGAGAGTGAAGGTGGATTTTATTTACGAAAGAGTAAGATGAGGGAGAAGATAATTTGATCCAACGGCTGTAATTAAATCAATCTATAGGAGGCTAAAGGCCGTTGGATGGTGAAATATCAACGTTGTTGGGTGAGATGTGGGAGCTACTCTTGAATTAATTTCGGATTGTGATTGTCGGTTTTCCTTCACTCCCCATTGTTCAAATTTATTATTATTATTATATTATTATTATTATTATTATTATTATTATTATTATTATTATTATTAATATAGGCTTTCACACTCATAAAAGTACAATCTTTAATAATTCCCACACTTCAAATACTTATAAAGTCTGATTGGTAAAACTATTTAAACAACCATTTAAAAAATAGACGATTGAAACAAAAGTTGTTTAAAAAACGATCATTTAAAGAAAATAGTTGGAAAATATAAATTTTTAAATTATTGAATGTTTGCAAATGATTTTTTAGAACGACCAAAAACAAATTTAAATAACCTTTTCTAAACAATTATTTGAAAACAACATACGAATAAGTATATCGTTCACCAAGGAATAACCAATCAAGTCTTCACTAAAAATCGCATAAGACAATGTGATGACCAATAAAATCATCGTACTATGGTCGGATATATATAATTTCAACAAATTATTTTAAACGAATGTTTTTTAGCGTAATTTTTTGTTCGTGTTCTCCATTTTCATTTAAGTATTAGTTTATTTTTTTTAGGCTTGACAAAAAAAAAAGTTTATTCTAGGTTAAGCTTTCAAGACTTTTTATTCTATTAAAAAAAAGGATTATAGGTCTCTTTCATAGAAATCATCTTGAGAAAAGAATCTTATATCTATCGACATAATTTTCTATTATATTTTTCACCTTGAGTTTGATTGCAGTATAACATTAATGTCGATGTTCTATTGGTTACCATTAATACATAACATTTAAACTTGTCCTTGTAGTGTACTAAAGTCATGTTCTAATTAATAATTTCGCCTAATATATAACTACCGTGGAATAACCATTTATTTAATGTTAACTCACCATCATTTAGTTCATAATCCAAGACGTGATTTGGTTAAATGGATCTGATTAAGGGCCAAGCACAACCGTAAATATGAGAAAGTAGAGGGGCATAAATGGAAATCAAAGAGCGACAAATTGATGTGTGGAAATGAACATGAACCATGTGACTCAACAGCTCACCTCACTTCTTATTTATTCAATTTTCTAATCACTCTTTACTCATTTTATTTTCTTGTTGGTTCATGAAATCTCAACCTATAATATTCTTTCTACTTAATCGCTTTCTGGTTTTATAAGTTACTGTAAATATATTTTCCTTAACATTTTGATTTTCGAAGATACGTTCAAAATAAAGTAACTTGACTTTATTTTCAAACTATTTACGCAATGAATCTCTAACTCATTTCACTCTTTTTTTTGTTAACATCTCAACATAATTGGATATCTATCTAATGCATAGAAATACTTAATTATGTTGTCTCATTAAATGAAGATTTATACAGTGACAAAAAAGTTAAGTTTTATTATTTTTCTGATACATTCCCTCTGTCCTAAATTATAAAATGTTAAAATCACACATAAAGAGTAATACATATATGTAGTTCCCATAAGCTTTTGGTTCTGATTCAAGCTACTGAAATAATGGATTTTCACAATCTATCTCCTCCTATTCTTTAAGATTTTGCGCTGGAACTATCAAAAATTTAGATACAATGATTGAAAATGATTGAAAACTAGATACAATTCTTATATAATTTTTCTTATAAGACGAAAAATAATGATAATATTATGCTCAACAAACCGACCCTTTAAAGATGAATAACTCAATAATTGTCTCCCCTAAATCACATGGAGGAGGAGAATTGCTAATTTTTATGGTCAAATAGGGTTCATATCTACATACAGTGAGCCAGTCAAGAGTATGTAGATGCATAGAATCATATATGAAGATAAGGTCTTCTATTATACATTCCCCTACCGCAACACTAACATGCCAAAAAAGGAAGCATATTTAGGTAGAACTCCAAGCAATTTACAGTATAAGAAACTCACATTGATGTTAGGAGACTTTAATGATATTTGATCAAATCAAGATAAGAAAGGAGATCAGAATACTCCTTTTTAGATTTCATATCCTTTGTATCAGAAGCAGGTTTGTTTGATCTCCAACATTCGAGTAACCCATTATCATGGTGTGAGGTTTGTCATAATCACAACGTCTGCTGTATATTAGATAGCTAGAGTTATGACAAAACAAGAAAACAAGAATAGTAGGATCACTATCGATGAATGCAAAAAAGAACTCGAAGATGTCATAGTGGATCAGTCAAGTGATCAAAATAAGATCAGAGAAATAACCAGCATATTACAAAAAGCTTACAAGGATAAGGAGGCATTTGGCGTCAAAGGAACTGTCCCCTATGGTTGCAACTTGGTGATAGGAAGTCTGCTTTTTTGCATGCCACTACAAAAACCAGAATGATCAAGAACTCCTTCCTAGTTTTGGAAAAGCAGGAAGGACATGCAGTCTTCGGGGAGAAACAAATATCTTATTTGGTAACTCATTGTTTTCAAACTCTCATCACATCAGCTGGAAACTCACGTGTAGAAACAGTTAAAGAGGCTCTATATTCTAAGGTTTCAGAGGCAGAAAAATGTAAAGCTGATTGCAGAATCTTCCAGTCAAGAAATTAAGAAAGCAATTCTCTACATAAATGTGGATAAGGCGTCAGGGCCAGATGTTTGATCTTCCTCTTTCATTCAAGAAAATTGGGAAGTAGTTGGGCCTGCAGTTATACAAGAGACAAAAAAAAAATTTCATATCCAATGTAATACCATGCTTGACAAATCCAACACTCACTCAAGACTCATTCCAAAGGTACCTAATGCAAGGGAAATGGCATAATATAAGCCAATTGCAAAATGCAATTATGCTTACAAAGTGATTACGAAAATCCTATCCAAGCGCCAACCAATCCACCTTTATCAGATCTATAACAGACAATGTGATTATCACAAATCAAATCTTATACAACCTTAACACATCTCAAGTGAAAAACAAGGATACATAATTGTCATGAAAAAATATGAGTAAAGCGTATGATCACCTTGAGTGAGATTTTAGTGAACAAGTTATGCTAAGGCTTGGTTTCCACAGAACATTCATTCTGTTGGAGTATGCTATGTGTTTGAACAGTCAGTTATGCAGTTATAATCAACGAGAATCCAACAGAACATATAATACATTCTCGGGGAATTCGACAAGGTGATCCGATCCCACCTTATTTGTTCATTGTTTAAAGCGAAGTTCTCTCAGCTCTTTGCCACAAAGCTTAATAAAATTGTGCCATGAATGGTATCTGAATCTCACAAGATGGACCTCAAGTGAATCATCTATTTTTTGCAGATGACACAATTTTCTTTTTTAAAAGGGAATACTCAAAATACAAACTACCCTACAAGGCATCATCAAGAAGTATGAGTTGGTATAATCGAGTAAAAGTATAATCAATTCAATCCATCGAATTTCTCAAGTTGCTGGTTGGCAAATATCTAGGACTGCTAGAACATTTTGGTAAAAGGAAAAATGATCTACTCATAAGCATTGCCGATAGGATCCATCAAAAATGAGTGAACAGTTCTAGCAAGTGCCTATCTCAAGCACACAAAAATATCATGCTAAAAATGTTCTAAGCTCCATGCCTACCTGTGCAATGTCGTGCTTCCTCCTTCCATCATCCTTATCAAGAAGGATTCAATCGGAAAAAGATGATGGTGGGACATGGATATCTTGGCATAAACTCACAAGAGCAAAAAAAGACAGTGGGTTAGGCTTCTGACACTTTACAACTTTTAATATAACATTATTAGCCAAGATGAACTAGAGGATTCTTGATTTTCAAGACTCGTTGATGGCACAAATGTTGCTCGCAAAGTACTGTAAGTCTCATAAGTTTTTACATTGCCACAAGTCGGTCACAAATTCCCATGCTTGGAAAGGCATCTTGCGAAGAATAGATATCTTAATATCACAATCTCTCT
>JAKUCM010000353.1:0-77687 GCA_023374145.1 Lepidium sativum | reverse complement strand
AAAAGCAACATACAATCAAACTTGTACTACTTCATTTTCTTTCATTTTCTTAACAACCATGGAAAAAAGAAACAAAAGAACAAAAAGAAATCAAACAAGAAAATCCTCCAAAAATAACCAAACACAATCAAATTTACAAGTGTTCACTCGTCCATTTGATTTAAACAAGATGATGCACTATGATATTGGAGAACTTCATCCCGACAAAGAAATTGAAGACACTATATTGGAGATGTTGAAGATTTATAAGCCTAAATTTTTCTAGCTTTGATCTTTTTTTTTCTGTGTGGTTTAAGGAATGGAATAATGAATTTAAGTAAGAAGAAGACAAATCGATAATAATTGAAATTTTAATAAAAATAATGCAAACAAGCATAATAAAAAATTAAAATCAACTTACGATTCCGATGAATTAAGTGTTTTCATTACATTTTGAACTAATAAATCATCACAACTTAATAGTATACCATCTTTTCAATTGAAGATTTCTTCATATGTGGTATTTTGTACTTGTTTGATCCTTCAATTTCTAAGAACTTAGTGATACACGATTGAAGAGTCAAAAAGATTCAGTTTACCTGGTTTGTCAGGTATGTTTTAAAAGACTCTTTTACCACATGAACAAGCTCTCCCATATTTTTGGACATTCTTTATGTTGTATTGACTGAATGGCATTGAAAAATCCAAGATCTATTATGTTTTGATCTGGCGAGTTTGGCGGTTGACACATCAAACGAATATCAGCCATTTTCTGAAGCAGCTTCTTGAAAACCTTGATCTGCACACTCCACATGTGTTCTTGCATTATCTTGTTGAATAAATAAAGTTTTTCCTCGATCTTCCCTTGGCCACTTCTCATGAATAATTGGTAAAACTTTTTCAATCAAGCATGCTTTTATATATTTTCTCATGACAGAAGTTAATGCTTTCAGTTTTAACGTTCCAACATCTCTGTTTTTACTTCGCGTCTTAGCTAGCTGCATAATAACAAATGAAAATATTCCAACGAGCCGTCGCTGCTAAAAACATTACTATTCCAATGAAGTTTTTACTTTGACATGCAAATTGTGGATCTTATTCAGTCGGAAGTAGATAATACTTTTCGGCCTTCTTCGTCATATAGAACCATTTTTCATCGATATGAACCATGTTGTACGTATCAATGAACTTTGGTTCATGCAGTAGGGAAATTTTATCCAACATAGAGATGAAAAGTTGTAGTCTACCTATCATATTGGCTTCCTTCAATTGTGGTTAGAGGGCATTAGTATGACGTCGAAAAAGTCTTTCTCTCTTTCTTCTAAATAATGTTGTAAGAATCACACCCACAGCCATAGACATCGATCTCAATGTTGTTCACTTGTATAACGGAATATTAGAAATTTGAGTTGGCTCAGTTGAGATTCTTTTGCAACCATAATTCCCCGTCCTTCCAGTATGATACATTGACTTCTACACTCTTAATCGTTTCTTTAGCTCGTTTCCAAATCCTTTGCACCATTTCTATAGGCACCGAAAATTGATTATAAACTTCTCTTGATACATTTTTTTGCCAATTTTCCATCAATGCCCCTCTCTAGTTCTTCATTTAACAGATTTTTTGTGTTTTTTTGTAAGATTGATTGATCTTGGGATATATCTTCATGTTCTGTTACAAAAATAAATTATCAAAACAACAATTATGAAAGTTCTGTGAACAATGTAAAATCAACCGACACAATAAAAAAAGGCAATTCAAACAATTATTCCCTATCAAACAAAGAAAGCGACAAATGTGGAACTATAAAATGAAAAAAATTATGTTAACTCCACTTTTATTTTTAGATAAAATAGAGATGTAAGGGTTTCTCAAAAAACCAAAGTACTAGGAAGATCTCCATGGAAAATTATACAAACCTTAAACATGAACTACGAAAAATATGTGAAAAAATTATCAAAAAAAGATGGGAGACATGAACTATTAAAAATAAGCGACATTGTTATTAGTCCAATAAGCCACGATGAACTTGAAAATAACACAAAATAAGTAAAGAAAATTATGAAAACTATTTTAAATGAAAAACTATTACCTTGACTAATCGGAAGATCGCCATGGTCATAATTTTCTTCCAGTGGAATTTCATATAAATCAAATAATACTTCATTCCCATCATCCAGAATAAAAAAAATTCAAATCAAAAAACTCGAAGTCATATCATTTTAAATATGATATATATAGACATTAATGACTTTACAATTTTCTTTTTTTTTGGCTCCGTTGTAATATTTTAAATTTTTAGTTTAAATTGATTTTGTAAATGATGGCTCCAAATTAAGTTTGTACAAGTGACCTTAAAATTTGACGTGAGCTTCTTCATATTCCCTTAATTTTCATGTTTTGAGAAAAAAAATTAATTCTCTTTATTTTTCTTAATTAATTGTTCACACAAAATGATTATATTTTTAGAAAAAAGTAAAAATTTTCTTAATAGGCGTGCATTCAACGAAAACAACTTATAAAAAGAAACACATAATGTAATAATTTTTCTTTTGGTTATATATTATTTTTCTCTTTTAAGAAAAACATGGAAAACAACTTAATAATCGACATCCATGCTATGGTAAGGCAATATATGTTATCACCAGTACCACATACACTACCAGTTGTTGTAAAACCATTACAATCCCAGTCAAATTGCAAATCGATTATGATCATCTTAACTTGTAGATGAAAGATAATTGGAGATGTTAATTATGGTCATGTGAAAATTAAAAAGTCATATTTCGTGAGGTTTTAAGAAGCATGAGGGGAGATGTAAATAGATCTTTGGAGAAAATCCAGTCCAATGTTTATGTTATCCCTAGTTTATGGGATTCATATTAAAACAATTTTTATTTGAGCATCATAGCCTAATGGATAGACAAAAATTGGTGCTCTCATACATTGCTCCTTGACATATTTCAGATTTCTTATCTCACTAAGGGTTCTGAGATCTATAACATCCTGTTAAAAGCCTTTAAGATATATGCCATTGAACACGTAGTTTTATGTTGAACACATGACAACAACCAAAATACAATTCATGTTTGACATAGCCTGAAGGAGTACTTGGATGGCCAAAAAGTTTTACCTTTTTGCTACATTTCCTATGCGCTGAATCTCTTAATGATATTATTGATGAGGGTTTAGAAACTACATTGTAAGGCTCACAGGATCAAATAAATTGATTTAAACACTTCACAATAGAATCAAACCAACCAGTATATCCAATAACAATTTAAGGAAAAAAACAACTTTAAAACTAATATCTAAATAAATTGCAAAACAATACCGTGAAGTTAAGAGATAGCTTTTTCTCCTAAATCCAAAACAGCTCCCACAGTGAGGAGGTAAAACATAAGCTTTGAACCCCATATGATACAAACACAATTCTACAAAACCTTCTCTCTTTGTAGAATTTCCTAACCAAAAACACTACTATATACTGTGTGATAAAAGTTATTTTGTGAGGAAGAGTAAAATAAATCGAGTGATGATCTTAAAGACCAAATCATATTACATAGACAGTATTGTTTCTTTTATTCAGTTTTGGCTTGATAATGATCAGTTGTTGCTTATTTGTGAATAATTTTGTATATGATGTTCACAACACAGCAAAACACAAAAGGACATGGTGGTTGCGAGTTCACATGATCAAGGTCGACCATGGTATGTCTCGGATATACAAATTGTATTGTATGGTCAATAACTTTGAACCGTAAGTCATCAAGAAAGATTTGTATGTGATTGCTTATGGTGGTGTAACTGCCAAGTCCTTGGACGCATTGATCAGGAAAAATGAGGATGGTATAGAGAAGACAATGATGTTGATTATGCAGAGAAGAACGTTGTGAATATTGTCCACAATTACTTGCGTAACGCCATGAGCACTACCTTAATGGTCCCTGCGTCCTATCCCGACCATGGGCCCACCTTATCGGTACACTACGTCCGAGAGGCTTTAAAAACTTGTTTACCAATCCTACAAATCACCAGATGATCTTTCTTTATTTTTTGTCCTCACTCACACGGTTCCCAAAATCACTTCCAGGAATATCACCCATCCTTTGACTACTCCACCTCAAACATGCTTAACCCTGGAGCTCTCTCTAGACAAGTGACCGAAACGATAAGTGCATTTTGGTGATAGAAGTAGCCATATCAATTCTTTGAAACTTCTCTGAATGCATCATCACATACCATATTTCCTTAAATTAGGGTGTTACAATTCACCCCAACTAACAGACCGCAATGACACGTTGCACACTAAGATCGTCATCTTCAACGGTGCGAGCGCTTTTATTTCTACACACGTCTAGGTTAGGCTTTGATACCACTTTTAACGCTCTGACCGCCACTTTACTGGGCCCTACATCCTCTCCTGGCCTATGGGTCCACCTTACTGGTTTGAAAGTCGATACACTACGTCCGAAAGGCTTTAAAGACTTGTTTACCGAACCTACAAATCACCACATGATAATTTTCTGTTTTGTCCTCACTCACACGGTTTCAAAAATCACTTCCCGGAAGTTCATTCATCCTTTGACTACTCCACCTCAAACATGCTTAACCCTGGAGCTGTCTCTAGACAAGTGACCGAAATGATAAGTGCACTTTGGTAACATAGGTGGCCAACTAAATTCTTTTAAACCTCTCTGCATGCACCACCATATACAACATTTCCTGAAATTGTTGTGCGACAACTTGGATCTGGATTCGTTCCACAAGACCACTAACAATATGTGCACGAACACGGATCTCACGATTGGTCTGACACTTCTCTTCATGGATAACATATCTTAGATGATCAGAACTTGCCTTTAATAATGCCACAACCCAGACTGGCTAAGAATATGTGCTGAAAACATGGCCAAAAGACCAAAAGTTACCACAACCATCTATGCAGCAGCGTCTTCACTTACATTCCATGTTTGAAATATTTTTCTAGGCGGGACCTAGGCGCTAAGTGGAACTAAGTCATTCTGATTATGGGAAATCGGATGAATTAGGCGAACAAGGTAATTTGGGCAGTTTTGACGGTAATTAGGCAGCTCAGGTGGTGACTAGTCGGCCTAGGTGTTATGGTTTTTTTTTGTCCTATATTCAATTTAAATTTTGTATAAAATTGAAAAAATATCAGTTGTAAATTTATGTGTAAATAACATCATATTATTTATTATAGAGTTTGAAAACAAATTTTTAACTTTTATATTTATACATCATGTAATTTCCGATGATTTTTTTATTTTATTTTTTTATAAAAATATATAATATTATTTATTTAAAAACCGTCTAAAATCGCTTAGGCTTAGACTAGTCTCCCTAGATGTTAGTCAGAAGGTTACCACACAACTCGCGCCTAGCATTTATTTGAGCACTACTTACATTAGAGTCATTCTTGATCCACAAATCAAGACAAGATACATTCGAGATATAATAAATCTCGAGAGCTATATAGATGAAGCAAGAACCTATTACCTATGTAACTACTCATATTTTCACTTCACAATCTTACATGACAAGTGAGTACCATCCTAACGACTTTGTAATATGGCTTGGGATTTTTTTTTTGCGGTTCATGCTACTTCCACTATACTGGAAAAGATCATTTGCGGTAAATCTGGAGATATTATTAAGAAAAAGTATTGCATGCCTCATTATAGTACACAATTTGTTCTTTGCATCATGTAAAATAAGGTGCTAAAGTGCTTAGATGTTTTTGGTCACGCCAACAAGTATTTATACAGAGAATGTAAAACCCTAATCGGTGAGGGATACCTCCCAACTTAACCGACTCTAAGCATACAATTAAATACAAGTTTAATGTAAATCTTTCAAATCTTGTTGTGTCGATCCTTATATCCAATACTCCCCTTCACCTTGGAACATGTAAGTCTTGAATGCCAACCTTGGACATTAGGTATAGAAACTGGTCACATTCTAATGCTTTAGTCATTAGATCCGCAAGCTGATATGTGGTTTGGACATGGTGTAGGGAAATAATTTTCTCACTGATAACAACTGTAAAACATGACAATATGATTCTATATGCTTGACTATCACAAAACAAATGAGTAAGCGCAGAGAGTTCAATACCCAATTATCTTAACAACTTGTGGAATCATTTGATTTCACGTAGAAGCACTGCCATAGCCCTATACTCAGCCTCGCCAAAAGAGTGAGACATTGTATCTTGTTTCTTTATCTTCCAAGAAACCGGAGAACCACCAAGCAATGCAACTTAAGCTCTCAAAGAATGTCTTATTAAAGGACAGGCAACCCAATGGGAATTATAATAAATCATAAGAGAGAGATCATCATCAGACTTGAGTAAGATACCTTTGTCTAGTGTACCTTTCAAGTATCACACTAGACAAGTGCCACATCCCAGTGAGTTGTATGTGGTGTTTGCATAAATTGAAAGAAAACATTAACTAAATAAGACAAATCCGAACATGTATGTGTCAAGTAAATAAGACGACTTACCAATCTTCTGTAGCGTGTCAGATCATCTCATAACGGTCCATCATCTAAAGCAAGTTTGTGATTTTGCTCTAACGGGTAGCGGCTGGTCTAGACCCCAAATTACCACTCTCGGCAATAATATCCAATGTATATTTCCTTTGAGACAGAAAAATTCCTTATGGGCCACGACTTATTTCAATGTCAAGGAAGTATTATAGCTTTACTTATTAACCAAGTAGTTGTCATTACCACAAATGAGAAGATCATCAATGTACACCAACACCCAAAGTTCTTTCCCTTCTTTCATGAATGAGAAAGATGAATAATCATCGTAGGACTAAACAAAGCCAACTTGAGCAAAGTGTCAGAAAATTTCTTGAACCAACAACGAAGAGCCTATTTGAGTCCATACAATGACTTTCGTAAGCAACATTCCTTGTTCGGATGTGTATGACAAAAATCAGGTGGTAGCTTTATATAAACTTTTTCTTCAAAATCTCCATGAAGAAACGCATTATTGACGTCCATTTGGTAACCCACTTCTTGGTAGCCACTATATGCAGTAATGAACGCATGGTGGTCATCTTGACCACATGCGCAATTATCTTTGAATAATCCTCACCTTTGACTTAATTATTCTCTTAAACCATTAGACGAGCTTTATAACTTTCTATTTTGCCATCAAAATTATATTTGGTCTTGTACACCCATTGAGAACCAAGCGCCACACAACCTGGTGGCAAATCTACAATATTCCAAGTAAACTGTAATTTTAGGGCCTCAACTTCTTTTGTCATCGATTCATTCCACACTTTGATGCGTACAACTTTACCAAAATGTTTGGGTTCATTTACAGTAGAGATGGCCGCAAGAAACACCCTGTGACTGGCAGAAAATTGTCCATCAGACATAAATTCAGTCAAGGGATATAAAGTCGTACCTTGGACCGTAGAAGATGCATAATCAGAAAACGATTAAACGTGAGTGGGGTCTTTATCACTAGATTCCTTGTACTACACATAATCTTGTAACCGTACTAACGGCTTTATAGTCTGTGTACTACGACGAGCGGAAGGAGCCGTAGGTTCATTAGCCACCTCAACTTCAGAAGAGATAACCACTGGAGCCGAGGGAACCTCAGTCACGACCTCAACATCCCAGAGTAGAGACACCGTAGTCACTGGAGTCTGGTCTGCGGGAGTACTATCCACTCGCGGATCCGGAGCAAGTTGTTGTTCTGGTTCGGGTGTAACATCAATCCAGCTCCCCATATCGTGAGAGATTGGTTGAGCCACAGCCAGTAATGCTGCGTTTTGAACATCACCGTCAGAGTCTTGTTGCCAATCAAGATCCTCCGTAACAGACAACTGCGGTAGTGGAGACAATGTACCTTTGTGATTTGAATAAGTGACAACTTAACCAACTCTAAGCATATAATTAAATACAAATTTAATGCAAATCTCCCAAATCTTGTTGTATTGATCCTTATCTCCACTACATCAGATCGTAGATTAAAGCTGGTATGAAACTGAATTTTAAGTCTACTGCAATCGACTACGAGCATATGATGGAGTTAGCTACCATTGTGGCGGTTGATAGTACTGGAGGAAATTTTGACAAGAATCAACATAAGTGAGATTCATTTTTTAGTTTTTGTACTATAAATAACTATGATAAATTAGTCTCACAAAATGCATGTAGTTTGGCTTAGTGGTGGAGGAGGATTTGTAAAAGTCATTTGTGTGTAATCAGTTTCTTAGATGTTCCATCACTGTTATAACTCTTTTAGTGCAACCCAAATTGGTTAACGAAGTCTTTTTTTTGTCGAAAGTTTTTGGATTGATTTAGACTATATTAGGCCAATATAGAGAGGAAATAAAAAATTGAAAAGCACATGTTGCTTAAGCTTTAGAAACAATGAAAACCCAAAACGAAACATGCCCATCAAGTGAAGCCCAAATCCGTAAAAGGTTATCTCTGATGTTTCCCTAGGTTCCGCTCTGTCGTGCATCACCTTCTAGCCGCCGAGGAGAGATGACGCCGCGAGAAAAACGCCGCTGATCCTTACTACTCCTCTCTGATGAAGATGCCCACCTTCAAATCTGTTGCTGACGACCAACAAACCGAAAAGATTACAGGGCCGCCTAGACCCAATGTATTGATCCAAATCTCAAAGTCACCGCTATGTTCCTCCTCGTAAAACTGGTGAAAGAGCACTGAAGATTTATACTTCAGATTGGAGATCAGAGCTTGAGACGGAAAGGATCACAACAGGCTGTCGGAAAAGGAGACACAGAGAAGGACAAGATCGTGTTTTCAAATTCGCCGTGGCGAGTAAAGAGGCCTAGATGCCGTAGCCGACACAAAGTCGGAAAAAACTAACTGGAAAAAGTTCTGGAGTTATTACCGGATCTAGCCAAAGGGTATATACATGGCGTAAGAGATACGCTGATAAAGAAAAAAACGGTGAAGACGACGGTCTAAAGGGGTCACCATCACTGTCACCGTAAAGATTATCAAAAGTAAAGTTTTGAAAGTTTGAGACGAAATGGGAGGGATAGAAAGAGAAAGTTTAGAAAGAGAATTTTTATTATATAATTTATGTTTTTGTTAACGAAGTTTTGTCGAAAATACAAATAGAAGAGTGGAAAATTATCGTAGAAATTAAAATAAATTATCACTTTTTATTTTGATTCCTTAAAATTCTTAAGTTGTTGCTTAATTAATCTCATACAAATATGACTATTTTTTTATATTACTACTTTCCTCGAATTTTCAAGTAGTATAATTTTTTTGTCATGTGATGATTTCTTAAAAATATGTGTATATATATATATATATATAAATTTGGAGGACAAATAATAATGTTAGAGCTCAGTCGTACTCCATCTTTTACAGTTGAATTCATTCTGACAATGATACGTGCCTTTGTGGTTTTCATTTCTCTGTTACCCCAATTCTTTGGACCTTTGCTTCACTCGTTTCTGATACTATGTTTTAAATTTAGGTACATTGGTTAAATTTGTTGCTCATTCCTACAAAACTAAAATATTCGTTCATCTCTTTGATTTTAAATTTTCATATTGTGTGAAATAACTTAGTGTTTCATTTACTTGGAATTCAGTCAATACAATTTGAATTTTTTTATTAGGTTCAAGAATTCGGTTAATATATCCCCAAATTCTAATAGAAAATTCAACATTATCATGTGTCAATTGGTGTCCCGAATCTGCCGGCGCTGTATTATAATTATTAAATAAATTATGATTTATTCAAATACTCTAGAATTATAGGGTAAAGACTTAAATGCTCTACAATTATCCATAATTACTCAAATATTTTTATTTTTTAAAATTACCATTTTACCTTTTTTTTAAATGAATCATGCCAGATAAGCGCGTGCCAACTGTGCCAGGTAAGCGCGCGCCACAAAAGCACAATCAAAGTTAACCAAGCTCCGTCCACTGTGTGGCAGACTTTGGCGGACCTTTCTTATCTTACGAAGCTCAATCAAGATCCGCCAAACTGTGGCAGATCTTGGCTGAGCTTTCTTCTTACGAAACTCAGCCAAGATCCGCCAAACTGTGGCAAATCTTGGCTGAGCTTTCTTCTTATGGAGCTCAGTCAAGATCCGCTAAAGTGTGACAGAGTTTGGCGGATCTTGGTTTTGACATGATTCATTTAACCTAGTTTGTATAGAATAACAAATTTATCCCTTAATTATTGCATCACCTACCTCTTATCTCTTTGTTAGCTCTACACATATCACCATTGTTCCTCTGCCTAATTCCTTATCTTATCTTTTGTTCTTATTTTCCTGGTTTTGAGCTTATGGATCAAATTATTTTATTTTGTGGGAGTTGGAAATTTGACTAAAATCACTGGTTCTTTGTAGTAGATACTTCTCATGGTTGTAAAATCATTAAATTGAGTGAATATATGTGTTATGATGAGTTTTTGAGGATGGTTCATGAAGAATTTGATCTAAATCAACATATCTTCATGGTAAAACTGAGTTGCATATCAAAAGAACTCATGCATGCACTACGACAAGATACACCTCCTGTCTTTATGACCAATGAGAGGCAATTGCGTGGGTATGTACAACAATTTGTCTTTGTGTGGAGATTTCAAGGAGATCTCATGTTCGGGTGGAAGAAAGTGAATGATTTGATTCATCGTGTGATAGAGCTAGGCAGACTCCCAAACAAGAAGAGAAAACACGTTGACTATGATGAGAAAACAGAAATGAGATTCGACTACTGCGACGATGTAGATGGTGCAAGCTCTAATGATGAATACTTCATAAGTATTCAGAGGAAGTGCAAAGAAGACGGTAGAAAGACTTTTCCTCACAAGAAAAGAAAAGAATCATATTTTACTTATTTCTTTGAGTGAGTTGGCATTAGGGCTAGCTGATAAGACCCTTTATAAGGTCCCCATGCAGCCGTGTAACAAACAAACTTTCATATCAATAAAGATCAAACTTCTTCTAAAGGAAAACCCTAGTCGTTAACAAGCTTATTCGCTTGACTAGAGATTTAAAACGCACAACAAGATCTCGAGAAGATTCCCTTGATATAGAGTGTGCTTGAGTGTATCAAGAACCCAACCATTTTTCTTGTGGATCGCTCCTCAAACCACCCCATTCTGCCGCACTAATTATTCTTATCAAGGAATTACACTCGGTTCCCTTGATTAAGAATCCATTCCCATCAACCTTAGAGAAACATCTTGAGGCGTGTATCAATTTTGGTATCAGAGCCAAAGATTTTCTAGGTTGTATCTATCTTTGCTTTTTGTTTTATCTATTTTAAAACCGTCATCACTCTCGCATAGGTTGTTAGATTTGATTCTCGAGCGAATTAACCATTTTTTGCTTAGATTCAAACTATAACTTCGTGACGGCTAGGGTTCTTAGTTTTCAATTGTAGAAGACAAAGAAATCTAGCGTTTAATCTCAAAAACTCGTATAGGGTGCAGAGAATTGTGATATTTTCTTAAGTCTTTCTTGCCAATTTGCGTGTTTTCCATTTTTACATTTTCCATATTTTTTACAAAAAAGAAAAGGACAACTACCTATTTTTGTGTGTAGGAGCATGGAAAACCCAGCCGAGATCCTCAACCTAGCTGAAACATTGGCTCAACTCCAAGCACAACTTCGAGCCATCAACACACATATGGATTGCTTGGAGCCGAGACTGGTTAAAACTCGTGTGTCCCTACACTCCCGTGACGATGACTCGGACGCTTACCGGGAGGGAGATTTTGATCCAGAACCGGATTATCTACCACCTAGGCGTCACATCACACGAGGGAGAGACCCATATAACTGTGGACGTGAGCGGGACGATCTGATACATACCAACATCGACCCAAAGCTTACCGCGCCCACATTTGCAGGTAAGTTTGATTCGGAAGCATATCTCGATAGAGAAAAGAGAATGGAATACATCTTCGAGTGGTACCACTATGATGACCACAAAAGAGTGAGCTTTTCTGCTGCCCAACTCACGGACAACGCCCTGTCCTGGTGGGATCGCAACATAGCCGAGCGTAGACGCCATCACTACAAAAAAATCACCACTTAGGAAGAGATGAAGTTCAACTTAAGAAAAAGGTATGTACCTCCATATTTCCATAGAGACTTACAAAAAAGATTTCGTAAGTTGGTGCAAGTAAATAGGTCCGTGGAGGACTACTTCGAGGAGTTTGAGACCTTGAGGAATCGGCTAGAAACCGAAGAACCAGAAGAGACTATTATGGCTCAATTCTTGGATGGTCCACAAGACCGAATAGCTAGAAAAGTTGAAAGACAGCCATACCACGAATTGTGGGAGTTATTACACTTTACCAAAAAAGCTGAGCAACATGTAAAGAGGAAGACGGCCGCGCCCAGTCGCCCTAGGTATAAAAACCCTTGGAATGCGCCCACCCTGAGACCACAAGACAAAGACAAAATATTGAGACCTAGACCCGTCATAAGAGAGCTGATCAAGGATCCACCAAGAATTAAACACATGAGATTAGTAAAGCTCCAAATACTTTTAGGACTCGTGACATTGTGTGTTTCAAGTGTCATGGTCGCAGACATATGGCAAGGGAGTGCCCGAACTGATGTGTCTGCATTTCACCACATTTTAGGGGCTTTATTTAGCATATTTTGAATTCATACTAGCATTATTATCATTGTTTTAGGTTCTTTTAGGCATAATTTGCATATTTAGTGTTGGGCATTGCATATATTGCATAAACGGTATTTTTAGGCACTTTTAACATGGAGTATTTCGTATTACAAGAAGACCAATGAGGAACCGGCTGGCCTAAAGTTGAAGCTTAGGATGTGATCTAGAAGATATGGCACTCGAGTATGACACTCGAGCATGACACTCGACCATCACTTGGTCAAGTGGTTCTTCACACCAGAATGTTGACTTTTTTCTCCAGAGTTGACTTTTTGGGCTTCTTTGTGAAAATGGCCCATTAATACCCACTTATGCAACCCCAATAATGTTTTAGTCTTCTTCCATTTTTTCTTTTCAAGGAATTTTCCATTTCTCTTTCAAGGGAATTTTCCTTTCTTCTCTTTAAACAATTTTCCTTTTTTTACTTTCTAAGTAATTTTCCTTTTTTTTTTTCTTTAAGACTCAAGATCTTTGTTGATCTATAAATTGTAGTAGAATTTCCACTTTTAAGATATCATATTTTTCCAGAAATTTTCGATCCTCTAAAAGCAATATCGAATTCTCATCTTTAAGTTTATGCAATTGATTTTCGATTCTGAATTTGTGCTTTACTTCATGAGTTCTGAGTAAGTTAAATTAGGGTTCTTGAGGAAAGGGTGAGATTAGGGAAAACTTAGGGATTTCCATATTTGTTTACGTTTGATTAAGGTTTTAGATCTCTTTAATTTAAGTGTCCTTAATGCTTATTTCTTTCTGATCAATTGAAATCTGATTACTTAGTGATTCCCCCCCGACAGACGTTTGGGGAATCGCTTGAACTTGCTTAGGTTAAGATAGCATCGCCTGACTCAAGAGATTGATTGTTTAGGGTGTTATTAGGCTTTGTAAGGTCCATACTTAATGCCTCTTGAACTTCTAATCGTTGGCGAGAGTCAAGTCGGGTTGTTGTTCGGGAGAGGTCCCATTGCATGAGAATGAATGTGATTACTTTGTGATTCCTTGCTTAGATGTCATCTAAATAGGTTGATAAACAAGTCTGGAACCCCTAGGAATACCCTAATCATTGATCCTTAACCTTGAGAACCCCTTTTTCTCCATTGAATTTTCGTGAACTTTAATATTCTGTTTTAAGGTTAAAACTCTATTTTACAATTACTCTGTTTTATACTTTACTCTGTTTTACTACTGCTCTGTTTTTATGTTCTGTTTTTGCACTTTGTTTAAGTATTCCATTCGCACCTAGACTAGATCACTGCTCACCAGAATCGAATCTGGCTTAGATTAGGATAAGTAGATTGCATCATGATTGCTAGTTACTCACCCAGTGGATTGACACCATACTGTATTTTAATTGATTACATAACAGTAGGTTATTTGAAAACACGCGAAAACCTTGTTATCAAATTGGCGCCGTTGCCGGTTGGGTCATAGTTAGCTACAATTAGGATTTTAAATTTCCTGAGACTAAGTTTTATAACTATATTCTAAACATCGTTTTTTGTCTGTTTTCAGGAACACTCGATCAACTCACTCGACCGTCTAAGCTCGAGTATCTTGATTTCTCTCTGTTCCCAGAAAACTCGACCAACACACTCGATCAACCGTTGACCGAGTGTTGTTTTCCACTGCCAAAAAAAACCTGCATGAATACCAGATCCCGTGGTTGTGAAGATCTCATTCCCTACTCCGACAACATAGACCGTTTGCCTCGTGAACACTTGCGGGAACAGCGGAACAAATTGAACGAATAGTTTCCGGATCAGGTAGACATGGAGGACCACGTGCAAGCTACTGACTTAGGATTTCGACCTAGGCGCATAAGACACATTGGAGCTAGTGATGCTCCTAGTATTCACACACAACGCCATGGAATTGTTTCACCAGCTATTGCCAACAACAACTTCGAAATTAAAAGTGGTATGATCTCCATGGTCCATAATAGCAAGTTTCATGTTTTGCCTTCAGAGGATCCTCTGGATCATCTAGACGAGTTCGAGAGACTAACCAGTTTGACAAAGATTAATGGGGTCAATGAAGATGCTTTAAAGCTGAGGTTGTTTCCTTTCTCTCTTGGAGACAAAGCACACTTGTGGGAATAACACTTGCCTTAGGGGTCTATTACATCCTGGGATGCATGCAAACAAGCGTTTCTTGGCAAATTTTTCTCCAACTCCAGAACCGTGAAACTTCGCAATTCTATCTCCGGTTTCAAGAAAAACCATTCTGAGACATTCTCTGAGGCATGAGAATGATTCAAGATGTACCAATCCCAATGTCCTCATCATGGGTTTACTACTGAGTCACTTCTTATCACTCTCTACAGAGGAGTTCTCCCAAAAATCCGAATGGTACTAGATACATCAAACAATGGAAACTTTTTGAACAAGGACGTAGATGATGGATGGGAACTGGTCAAAAATTTAGCACAAGCAGATGGCCAATACAGTGAAGACTATGATCGAACTTCTAGAGGTACAGCCGATCCTGACATGGTTAGTAGAAATGAACTCAAAGCCATACAAGACAAGCTCGATAGGTTGCTCTCAGTTCACCAAAAGCAGGTGCACCATGTAAGTGAGTCACAAGAGGTTGGAGAAGACGAAGATCAAGAAGAGGAGGTCAGTTTCGTACAGAATCAAGGTACCAACTACATGCCTTATAAAAACTACAGACCCAACCAAAACCTTTCCTACAGGAACACCAACGTAGCGAACCCTCAAGATCAAGTATACCCACCCAAACCACAACCCAAACCCTTTATCCCAAAACAAAAATACCAGCAAAGTCATCACCACCAACACACAATACCACCTGGTTACGAATCAACCAACACAACCCAACCCCAACAAACACCTGAGGTCATGGACATATTACAGCAAATACTGAAAGGACAGACAGCCACTGCTTCTGAAATAACAAGGAAATTTGCTGAGGTACATACTAAGATATATGCTTCCCATAATGACCTCAACTACAAGTTTGAAACTCTTAATGCCCGCCTCAAGTATGTCGAGAATCAGTAGGGAACCTCATCAGCCGTGAAACCAACTGGACAACTACCAGGAAAAGTCATTCAGAACCCTAAGGAGTATCACGCCAACCCCATTACACTCCGTAGTGGCCGTGAAATACTAATTCGTGCTGAGGACACAGACGCCACTGAGGAAAGTGCTATTCAGGAAGGGGAGGATGATTTGGTCAAAGAACAGACATAAATCAGCACGAAACCGCCGAAACCTCTGACACTTGACAATGACACTCGACCAACCTCTGGTCGAGTGTCACCTCCTGAGCCCAGAAAACCGACTGACTTGCAAAAAAACCCAAAACCATTCACTCCACCAGCCTTCAAACCCCAGCTTCCTTTCCCAAAGAGATTCAAGAAGGATGTTGCAGACAAATACAAGGCTCTCTTTGAAAAACAGATGAAGGACGTTGAGGTGAAGATACCGATTCTGGATGCTTTCATGTTGATGCCTCCTTACTAGAAGTTTTTGAAGGATGCAGTCAAAGACAGAACACAAGAAGTTAAAGGGATGGTTGTGCTAACACACGAGGTCAGTGCCGTTATACAAAGAAAAGTTGTACCCAAGAAGCTCGATGATCCAGGAACATTCACGATTCCATGCTCCTTAGGACCTCTCACATTCAGAAGCTGCTTATGTGATTTAGGAGCATCAATCAGCTTGATGCCACTAACAGTTGCCAAATGTTTAGGATTTGACAAGTACAAAACCTGCAAGATATCCTTGGTATTAGTTGATCGATCGGTTAGAATTCCACATGGTATTCTAGAAAACCTACTGGTTTAGGTTGGAGGAGTAGAAATCCCAACAGATTTCGTTGTTCTTGACATGTGAGAAGAACCTAAAGACCCCTTGTTGTTTGGAAAGCCCTTATTGGCCACTGCTGGAGCTGTTATCAATGTACCCAAAGGAGAAATTGAACTTAATTTGGGGAAGGATTTCAAGATGACCTTCAACATCAGCGATGTGATGAGGAAACCAACTATTGAAGGACAACTGTTTGTAGTTCAAGAGATAGACAATCTTTCAGGATCCGTTCGAGGAGTTAATGGAAGAAGATCACTTTGGTACTGCTTTAACAAAAGATGGTTGTGATGGGTACGTGCACAAAGAGACAGAGGTTTACAAAAGAATGCTGGATTCTTGCAAGCTTTTAAAAGCAGAAACGCTTGAAGCCACATACTCGACCATGACACTCGACAGAACTGAGCTCAAGTATCCCGATTCAGCCTCAGACAACCTACACTCGAGCACTACACTCGACCACACCAAGGTCGAGTGTCAACCCTCAGTCAATCCAGACGATTGGCCGGAGCTTAATTCGCCAAAAGTGGACCTTAAACCACTGCCCTCCGGGCTCAGGTACGCGTTTCTTGGAACTAACTCAACGTGTCCTGTGATAGTAAATGATGCATTAACTGATGATGAGTTAGGTATGTTGCTTGCTGAGTTGAAACAATTTAGGAAAGCTTTAGGATATTCATTGTCTGATATTAAAGGAATTTCTCCTGACTTGTGCACACATAGGATTCACCTCGAAAATGAATCCTACTCTAGCAGGGAACCTCAAAGGAGATTAACTCCGAATTTAAAAGAGGTTGTTAAGAAATAAATTTTAAAATTACTAGATGCTGATATCATTTATCCCATTTCGGATAGCAGATGGGTTTCTCCTGTGCACTGTGTGCCCAAAAAGGGGGGAGTCACTGTTGTTTGGAATGAGAATGATGATTTGATCCAAACTGGAACTGTTACAGGACATAAAATGTGCATTGATTTTAGAAAATTGAACTCTGCATCTAGAAATGATCATTACCCCTTACCCTTCATTGATTAAATGTTAGAAAGGTTAGCTAATCACTCATACTATTGTTTCCTTGATGGATATAGTGGATTTTTCCAGATCCCTATATATCCAAATGATCAGGAAAATACAACATTTACTTGCCCTTATGGCACATTTGCATATAGGAGAATGCCATTTGGTCTTTATAATGCACCTACTACTTTTCAACATTGCATGACTTCGATATTTTTAGATCTGATTGAGGAGATGATTGAGGTATTTATGGATGATTTCTCTGTCTATGGCTCCTCCTTCTCCTCCTGTTTGTCGAATTTGTGCAGGGTCCTATCTAGGTGCGTCGAGACAGACCTTGTGCTTAATTGGGAAAAGTGCCACTTCATGGTGAAGGAAGACATTGTTCTGGGTCATAAGATATCTGAAAAGGGTATTGAGGTTGATAAAGCTAAAATAGAAGTCATGGTGCAACTACAACCTTCCAAAACAGTGAAAGACGTTAGGAGTTTCTTGGGCCATGCAGGGTTTTATAGGCGTTTCATTAAGGATTTTTCTAAGACTGCCAGGCTTCTAACTCGTCTCCTTTTCAAAGAGACGGACTTCGTTTTTGATGAAGATTGTCTTATGGCCTTTCTGGAACTTAAGGAATCCTTAGTCACAGCCCCTATTGTCCAACCTCCTAATTGGACTCTCCCTTTCGAGATAATGTGTGATGCAAGTGACTACGCTGTTGGAACAGATCTGGGACAAAAGAAAGATAAGAAGCTCAATGTGATTTACTATGCCAGCAGAACACTAGATGAGGCCCAGGTGAAGTATGCCACGACAGAAAAGGAGTTACTTGCAGTAGTGTTCGCCTTCGAGAAGTTTAGATCCTACTTGGTTGGATTGAAAGTTATTGTGTATACAGATCATGCAACTCTAAGGTAATTAATGAAAAAGAAGGATGCTAAACCTAGACTACTTAGGTGGATTTTGCTGCTGCAGGAATTTGACATGGAGATAGTTGACAAGCCCGAGATAGAAAACGGTGTCGCAGATCATCTATCACGAATGCAGGTGAAAGGACCCCTTCCTATAGACGATGACATGCCGGAAGAACATTTGTTGAGTTTCACTATCAGACACTCGACCATGACACTCGACCAAGGCTTGGTCGAGTGTCAGACACACGATCAAATGAGATGTTTTTCGATTAGTACGAAGCTTGTAGGGACTTGTTTGCCGTGGTATACCGATCTGGTTAACTTTTTGGTGGCAAGAGAACTGCCTAAAACTCTGAACCATCATCAGAAGAATAAATTCTTTCGGTATGTGAAGCAATACTTCTGGGATGAACCTTTTCTTTACAAGCAAGGATCTGATGGACTATTCAGAAGGTGTGTTTTGGAAGAAGAAGTTAAGGGAATATTAGAACACTGCCATTGATCCACTTATGGAGGACACTCTGCTGCATTCAAAACAGCACAAAATCCAATCCGGATTTTGGTGGCCATCGATCTTTAGGGACTGCCAAGAGTTCATATCCAGGTGCGATTGTTGTCAAAGAACGGGTGGTATAAGTAGAAGGAATGAAATGCCTCAGAATCCTATCTTAGAAATCGAAGTGTTTGACTGCTGGGGAATCGATTTCATGGGTCCTTTTAAATCACCATCTTTAGGAAATAGTTACATTCTGGTTGCTGTTGATTATGTTTCCAAGTGGGTGGAAGCCATTACATCTCGAACGATGAAAAAGTGGTACTGAAGCTGTTTAAACACATCATCTTTCCTAGGTTCGGAGTACCAAGAGTTGTGATCAGCGATGGAGGATCTCACTTCGTCAACAAAGTCTTCGAAAACCTGCTTAGAAAACATGGGGTTAAACACAAGGTTGCGACTCCTTATCATCCCCAAACCAGTGGGCCGGTTGAGGTATCTAATAGACAGATCAAGTCTGTTCTAATGAAAACAGTTGGGCTATCGAGACGAGATTGGGCCGCCAAACTGGACGATACTCTTTGGGCTTATCGGACTGCCTTCAAGACACCCATTGGAAGAACGCCTTTTCAGCTGCTTTATGGAAAATCTTGCCATTTGCCAGTAGAACTAGAGTACAAATCGATTTGGGCAACCAAGCTTCTGAATTTCGATTTCAAGACCGCCCAAGAAAAGAGACAGATGGATCTGCATGAATTAGAAGAGATCAGACTTGAAGCGTATGATAGCTCTAAAGCATACAAGGATCGCACCAAGGCAGCCCATGACAGGAAGATTCAACCAAAAACGATCACAGTCGGTGATCAAGTGCTCCTCTTCAACTCTAGACTCAAGTTGTTTCCCAGAAAACTCCGATGCAAGTGGTCTGGTCCGTTTACAGTACTAAGAGTTCTACCATATGGAGCAGTCACTTTGGCCAACAACAAAGGAGAAGGATTTACAGTGAATGGTCATAGAGTTAAGCCATACTTGGCTGACTGCATGATTCCCAAGGAAACTTCGGTTCTTCTTGATGAGTTTCCTCATCTCCAATGAATATGAGGAAGTCGAGCTCAAGACTATAAACGAGTGCAGTTGGGAGGCAATCCCAAAGGTATCCTCTGTAAATACACTTAATTTTCGCATTCGCATTCATCTAGTTTAATTTTCATAATTTTCATCTTTAAAATTGCATCTATTTCGTCTTACATGCACTTGGAAGGAGTTTTGAGAGTTTTGCAGGAAGTGGGGCCCAAGATAGGACAAGTGGGACCTGAACCAACATGATGGGACAACACTCGACCAGACGTGGTCGAGTGTCCCACTCGAGTGTCAGCTGTCGTTTGGCAGACTGACACTCGACCAAACCTGCTCGAGTGTCATGCTCGAGTGTCCTGCCTTCATGCCTATTCTGATGCCTACACACCTATAACTGCCAAAAGTTGAAAAGGGGGACACATTTTTTATGAAAAACGGGTCAAACGATTTGATTTAACCCACTTTCAAATTTCAAATTTGAATAAGATTCCCCCTTATCTCTCATCCTCTATATAAAGAGGAGGACCCTCTCCTTCTCATTCACACTCAAACACAGTCTTTCACTAAATACTCTCTCTAGTTTTCTCACTCTGCAAAAATTTCTTTAAGGAAGATCGACACTCTTTTCAACATCTTCACGACACTCGACCAACAGCTACTCGAGTGTCAAGATCGAGTGTCTCAATTTCTTCTTCTTCTCCGACAAACGAACTCCATGTCTGACCGCAAAGCCAACCATGCTATTCTCCTCTGACGTAAAGCCAAAAACGAAGCTCGGAACAGAAGCAATCCTCATGAAGGCGAGTCTTCTATGGGCAGATTAAAACTCGACAAAAGGGAGAAAAGGAGGTTCGTAACACTATCAGAGAATGAGTCGGAAGAAGAAAGAGAGTAAATGGACGAAGATGATCTGGAGATGGGAAACAAAGAAGGTGCAGAGGAGGATCTAGAGGCTGACCTCGAAATACTCCGGAAATCGGGATACGACGAGAAAGAAGCCGAGGAAGTAAGGGAGATCATTCGGGCAGGAATAAAAGAGAAGGAGATGAAGAACCAGCACAACGCAATAAGAGCACTCAACGATCTGCGACGAATGGACTTCATAGGAACCCGCTACCCATGTAAAGAGGCATTGACCGCAATGGGGATAACTAGGGACGTGGATCTAATGTTGCAAAACTGTGGGCTGTCCACATTCGTATCTCATCCAGAACGTGCATATAAGGAAGAGACCATGCAGTTTCTCGCCACAGTCCAAATTGTTCTCTATGATGCAGATAATATGGGTCTTCAGGAGACACAAGGTGGCAGATACATCTTCTTCGCAATAAGGGAGCGAGACTACCACATGACTTTCAGAGCACTCCGGGACCTGTTCCAGTTTCCTAGAGCCGAATCCTAGAACTATGGACCCGACTTGGATAGAACCGAGATCGACGATCTATGGCGCTCCATAGCTTCAACACGAAGCAGATTCTCGTCAGCTCGATCAAAGGGATCTCTGATCCGAAACTCAGCTTTGAGTTATTTTCGCATGATCCTTGCAAATATTTTCTTCTCACGTTTTACTACAGGCACAATCAATCTTGGGGAGATGGGGATGCTGGTGACCGCGCTAAAAGACATAGTCGAGACAAAGAGTGACGGATCCCCGATCCTCGGAGATAGAAACGAAGCAGGACTTACCATCCAATTCGCGAACCAGCTTGTCACTTACCGCGATTAGGCAAGAGACAACATGATTGGCGGACGTGATGGCAAGATAACTATTGGAGGACTCGTCACTTGCATTCTGGAAAGATGTGGAGTGCCAATCGATGATAGAGAATGGGCAGATCCTCGATTCATGAACTTGGATCATCTAAGAAGGAGTCAATTCCTATCCGCTGCAGAAGTGCAAGGTAAGCCTATATACTCTTTCCATCCCTTATTATGGCCAAACGCTTTGCTGCTTCTGCTCAACAGGGAATATACGTGAACACGGATGGGGCAGAACACAGATTTTAACCCACCTCTGGAGGTTCTATATGATCCGAACAGTCCACCACCAAACTCATCTCCAACAGGCAGTGACGAGGTAGACCCCGAGGCATACTGTTTCGAAGAATACGCTATTCCACCACGTCAAGGAGCCCCGATTAAAGAAGCACACAAGCACATTGGCTTGTTGCAAAAGATGAACAAGTGGCTCATGAAGAAAGTCAAGAAGCTGACTGCTAATGACGAGGCTAGAAGGCGAGAGAATGAGGAGCTGAGCAGAAGGGTAGCTGTTTTGGAAAGGAGCGGCGGTCCGCCATCACAGCCAATTCGCCCAAGGCGCGCTTCTATATCCATGGACCATGAGAGACAACAGCAACCAACACCGGCTAGGCACTCCTCGGCAAACACCTCAACATTTTTTATATAGGAGATCATCCGACGCAGCAGGAGGAAGCTCGAGCCAGACACTCGAGCAAGCTGAGGTCGAGCGTCAATCACGACACTTGACCGAGACACTCGAGCAAGCTGAGCTCGAGCGTCATAGTGATAATGCTCATTAAATGGAAATCATGCGGAACGCAACCACCCATTACTGGAACAACTGAGAGGTACCAAAATTCTTTCCCTTCATTGTATATACCATTGCATATTTTCTCTTGACTTTCTTGTCTAGGATCCTCTTTCGGACTTTTATACACACAAGGGACTGTGTGATTTAAGTTTGGGGGAGGGTTCTAGAGGATATTTGACTTTGTTTTCTGTGATTCTTAGTTTTTATTCTTTGTATTTCACTACTCGCATTACATCTAAGGCATAGAAAAACCAAAAATATTCTCAGTTAGCATATTTTTCGATTGCATATCATCTAAGGCATAGAAAACCCATAAAAATTTGAAAAAAGTTGAAAAAAGCATCAGTCAAAAACAAAGTGTTCATATAGCTGCATTACATTCATATAGGATCGAGTCTAGAATTCTAGGAATCATCTTGCTAATGATATACAGACTTGATAGGTTGATTGGCTACTAACCATAGTGAACTCTTGGACTTGCGTTTTTTCCCTCTTGAACACTGATTAGTAGATCACTGACCTTTGAAACCAATACTTAGGTTGTGTTTCAAAAAGAACCAGATTTGTTGCCTCGTAATCGAATTCCATTTTTTCCAAATTAGGGGTTGAGATACATTGCATAAGATCCTTCCTTAGGTTAAGCTAGCTACGTAAAAAGAAAAGCATAAGATGAATATAGAATCATCCTTCTTACAACTTAGCTCAAATAATATGGTCTAAGATGAACGGGGACTGTGCGTAAACCCGTACCTTCTTGTGTTCATCGATGAAACCATTCCGATATTGCCTAAGATGGACTGGGACTGTGCGTGAACCCGTATTTTTTTGCGTCCCATTGATAAAGCTAATACATTGATGCCTAAGGTGAACCGGGACTGTGTGTAAACCTGTACTTTTTGTGTCTCATTGATAAAGCTGAAGCTAATAAGTACGAGTTTGAGCAAAGGTAGGAGTTGAAAATAAGAAGTGATCAAAAATGCTTAATTCATAGTGTCTAGCTGAATTTGAGGAAGTTGAATCCCAAGGTCTTTGATCAATAGCCCCTTTTGCGGACTACACTTAAAGAAATAGGTTTCGAATCTGAGTTTCTTAAGAGTCCAACTAAGTGTTAGGGAATATTCAATTTTCATGCTAAGCCTTGATGAAAGTAGAATGTGGTTCTTACAAAGGAATGAGGGTTCTTACAAACACTAAGTTTGGGGGAGTTGATTTGTCTGCATTTTACCACATTTTAGGGGCTTTATTTATCATGTTTTGCATTCATACTAGCATTATTATCATTTTAAGGTTTTCTCAGGCATAATTTGCATATTTAGTGTTGGGCATTGCATACATTGCATAATAGATATTTTAGGCACTTTTTGGAGCTTAACACAGAGTATTTCAGATTACAAGAAGACCAATGAGGAACCGGGTGGCCTAAAGTTGAAGTTCAGGATGTGATCTAGAAGATATGGCACTCGAGTATGACACTCGAGCATGACACTCGACCATCACTTGGTCGAGTGGTTCTTCACACCGGAATGTTGACTTTTTTCTCCAGAGTTGACTTTTTGGGCTTCTTTTTGAAAATGGCCCATTAATACCCACTTATGCAAGCCCAAAAATGTTTTAGTCTTTTTCCATTTTTTCTTTTCAAGGAATTTTCCATTTCTCTTTCTAGGGAATTTTCCTTTCTTCTCTTTAAGCAATTTTCCTTTTTTACTTTCTAAGTAATTTTCTTTTTTTGTTCTTTAAGACTCAAGATCTTTGTTGATCTATAAATTGTAGTAGAATTTCCACTTTTAAGATATCATATTTTTCCAGCAATTTTTGATCCTCTAAAAGAAATATCAAATTCTCATATTTAAGTTTATGCAATTGATTTTCGATTCTGAATTTGTGCTTTACTTCATGAGTTCTGAGTAAGTTAAATTAGGGTTCTTGAGGAGAGGGTGAGATTAGGAGAAAACTTAGGGATTTCCATATTTGTTTATGTTTGATTAAGGTTTTAGATCTTTTTAATTTAAGTGTCCTGAATGCTTATTTCTTTCTGATCAATTGAAATCTGATAACTTGGTGATTCCCCCCGACAGGCGTTTGGGGAATCGCTTGAACATGCTTAGGTTAAGATAACATCGCCTGACTCAAGAGATAGATTGTTTGGTGTTATTAGGCCTTGTAAGGTCCATACTTAATGCCTTTTGAACTTCTAATCGTTGGCGAGAGTCAAATCTGGTTGTTGTTCAGGAGAGGTCCCATTGCATGAGAATGAATGTGATTACTTTGTGATTCCTTGCTTAGAGGTCATCTAAATAGGTTGATAGACAAGTTTGGAACCCCTAGGAATACCCTAATGATTGATCCTTAACCTCGAGAACCCCTTTTTCTCCATTGAATTTTTGTGAACTTTAATATTATGTTTTTAGGTTAAAACTCTGTTTTACAATTACTCTGTTTTGCACTTTACTCTGTTTTACTACTGCTCTGTTTTTACGTTTTGTTTTTGCACTTTGTTTAAGTATTCCATTCGCACCTAGACTAGATCACTGCTCACTAAAATCGAATCTGGCTTAGATTAGGATAAGTAGATTGCATCCTGATTGCTAGTTACTCACCCAGAGGATTGACACCATACTGTATTGCAATTGATTACATAACAGTAGGTTATTTGAAAACACGCGAAAACCTTGTTATCACGAACCAAAGGGTAATGATTGTCACCAACTGTGGAGAGTATGAACCACAAGACGAAGATGATATGGAGGTAGATGAAGCAGTGGGAGAGGCTGGGGAGACTGTAGCGTACCCGGATGTAGGAGGACTCCTTGTAGTGCGCCGCGTCCTTAACTCCATGGTCGTGCCTGATGAATCTGCACCATAAATGGCAAGGTATGTAGCCTCATTATAGATAGTGGCACATGTACTAACGTGGATAGCAAGTACTAGGTTGAAAAATTAGGACTCATCACCACCAAACACCCAAGACCGTACCGCTTGACATGGCTCAACAATAATGTGGAGATCAAAGTCTCCAAGCAAGTAACCGTTCCTTTTAGCATTGGAACATATCAAGACCTTGCACTATGTGATGTAGCTCCCATGAAAGCTGGGCATCTCTTGCTTGGCAGGCCATGGCAGTTTTACAAAGAGTCCCTACACAATGACCGAATCAACTTATACTCATTCGTACATGACAAACACAAGTATATATTGGCACCTCTAACACCAGCTCAAGTGCATGAGCTTCAGCTGAAGATGGTTCAGTCCACCAAGGTAAGTAAACCTTCTCTCTTTGTGACTCCAAGTGTTATAGAGAAAACCTTGTGTGCCAAGCAAACCGTGCTACTAATGCTCTTTAAAGAGAATGTTTGTCTTGAGATGTCTTATGCAGATTTACCACCAAGGGTCTGTGAGCTCTTAGAGCAATTTAAAGATGTGTTTTCAGAAGAAACACCAGCTGGCTTACCACCAATTCGAGGCATAGAACACCAAATTGACTTTGTTCCCGGTTCCACACTACTGAACCGTGCGGCTTATCGCACCAATCCGCAGAAAGCTAAGGAACTAGAGCGACAAGTTCAAGACCTATTGGACAAAAGATGCATCTGTGAAAGACTTAGTCCATGTGCTGTCCCGGTCTTGATCGTGTTAAAGAAGGATGGGTCATGGAGGATGTGTGTGGACTGCCGTGTAATCAACAACATCACCAACAAGTACCACCATCCCATTCCCCGTTTAGATGATATGCTAGACGAACTACATGGAGCCACCATCTTCTCCAAGATAGATCTCAAGAGTGGTTATCATCAAGTTCGCATGAAGGAAGGTGATGAGTGGAAGACCGCCTTCAAAACCAAACAAGGTTTGTATGAGTGGCTTATGATGTCTTTTGGACTGACCAACGCCCCAAGCAGATTCATTAGACTCATGAACCAAGTCCTAAAGACTTACATCCGTAAGTTTGTGGTGGTATACTTTGATGACATTCTTATTTATAGTTCATGCTTGTCCGATCACTTAATGCACCTTAAGCAAGTACTAGAGACTCTTCGTCAAGAAACCATCTATGCGAACCTTAAGAAGTGCATCTTTTGCGCTAATGAGCTTGTGTTCTTAAGCTTTGTCATAAGTTTACAGGGAATTCGAGTAGAGCAAGGGAATATCAAAGCTATTGAGGAATGGCCAACACCTACAACCATCAGTCATGTTAGGATTTTTCACGGTTTGTCAAGCTTCTACCGCTGCTTTGTTAAAGATTTTAGCACCATAGCCGCTCCTCTCACAACTGTGATCAAGAAAGATATTTCATTCAAATGTGGAGAAGCACAAGAGAAAGCCTTCTCCGAACTAAATTAATGCCTCACCAAGGCTCCAGTTTTGGCTTTGCCAAAATTTGAGAAAACTTTCGAAGTAGAGTGTGATGCTTCCGGATTGGGAATTGGGGCTGTGTTAGCAAAAGACCGATAAATTTCTTCATTGAGAAGCTAAGTGGAGCCACTCTCAACTACCAAACATACGACAAGGAGTTATATGCTTTAGTTCGGGCCTTAGGAGTTTGGCAACACTATCTATTAGTCAAAGAGTTTGTGGTTCACACCGATCATGAGACTTTGAAACATTTGAGGGGTCAGACCAATCTAAAGAAAAGGCATGCAAGGTGGTTAGACTTCGTGGAGACCTTCTCATATTTGATAAAGTATAAGAAAGGAAAGGAGAATGTAGTTGCAAATGCTCTTTTTAGACGACACAACCTCATGACCATCATGGACGCCAAAGTCCTAGGATTTGAGATTTCCAAATTTTCCAATGTCAAGCAATTCACTTATTGGTGAGGATTTTGTGCTTTTCCATTGCAAAAATGTAGGAGTCGATAAAGGTCCTAGACTAGAACCATACCTCCTTCCTAATATAGGAACATGATCCAATGTCCATAACGTTAATGCCAATAAAAATCCTTGTACTTCATACTGGATTCTAAGCCATGTATTTTCACTCATTCTCTTGATACTTTTAAAGAGTACATTGTAGGATTTCTTCCTCCATGGTAACCTTGAATACTCGTCAAATGTGTTCCTTAGTCTAGAAGAAAGAATCTTCACTGCAAGGTTCTTACCAATTATTGCACCTTCAGTCAAAATAGTTGCATCTAGGATTAATCTTTCATTTGAATCCATTATGCTTCATTTATGCTGGAGAGCCTTGATTAACTCAACTAGTATTACCTTTATTCCCGCATTCCCTCGTAATACATATTTTCTGATGATTATCCTGTTCTTCTTGAAAATCTTCATATTGAATACCTGACAAAAAAATATTTCATTATGTAAGTAAAGTTTATAAACTTCTTAAAAAATCACATTAATGATGTTTTTACATGTAATGAAGAACTCTCTGAATGATAATCTCATAGGTTGCAAGTCAATTGAAAACCACAAATCATCATCTTTTGTCTGGATCCTCCTTTGCATTAGAAGATGAAAGAGTTTTCCTAATAATTGGATTCCATTTTTTCTTCCTACCAAAAGGATCAGTTTGAGAAATGATTCCTCTAATTTCTTGTTCTCTTCCTTCTTTAAAAGTTTATCCACTAAAGAGACATGACTAAATTTTGAATGGTTAATAACAGTGACTGGCTTATTCGTCTCTTCTTCAGATTTATATATTCTCATCGGTAGAGAAATAGTATCAGCTTCGCTATCCATCTGTTCAACCAAATAAAACTAACATGAGATCACAACTTTAGTAAGTCTTTATTATTAATCTTATAAATTTGAAATCTTTAAGGTTTTTGTAAACAAACTTTCTTAAAGCAGCAACTTCTACAACACCAGAAAGATAATGATATGTAAGAAACTATTTAGATATCAACAAAAACACCAAAAAGACTTATGGACTACAATAAAAATGATCAAAGGAATACAGAACCCTAAAATCAAAGTGCAGCTAGGTCAAGAAAATATTTAAAAAAAGAAGTTAAACTACTTATTAATGGACATGTGTCTTATG
The DNA here is from genome assembly GCA_023374145.1 of Lepidium sativum. NCBI lineage: Eukaryota > Viridiplantae > Streptophyta > Magnoliopsida > Brassicales > Brassicaceae > Lepidium > Lepidium sativum. The sequence goes on along the minus strand of JAKUCM010000353.1, from coordinate 49,156 downwards.
AGAAAGAAATTTGAGAGATTCTCATGAGTTCTCAAATAAGCATTGATTCTCCTTATTTTGTATTAAAAATATTATTTATCTATTTATTTATTTTTATGGTAAGAAATTCACTGAGAGAACATAATGCTCGAACATGTAGAGCAAATGAACAATATTTAAGAACTAAACTTTGTATTTCAATATGTTGTTGTTTGTAAACTTAACCATGATCTTCGCTAAATCAACCAACATCTACCATGTTATATGTTAGTTCCACCAAAGTCTAATATGCTAAGTCTAAGCTCCACCAAAATCTAATAGGTTAATTTTAAGCTCCACCAAACTCAAATAGGTTAATTCTTAAATCCACCAAAGTCAAATACGTTAATTCTTAAATCCACCAAAGTCAAATACGTTTCGTTCATTACAAAAATAAATAGTGATACTCGCATAGGACTATCATCTAATAATATAGTGGTTTTTAAGGAGTATTGGTTCGCAAAATAAAAGAGTTAAAACGAGTTTTGTTAAGTACATATACAAACTCTACCATACTCTAGGAATAATATATCTAACTTTACAATTTCAAAAGCAACACTTTCAAAGATGAAATCAAGACTTCCTTATCTATTTTACTCCCACGAGGACTGGGATCAATTGATAAAATAGTCTCTTCTATGGGAGGCTCATTCATAACATCAGTGCTGAATTTCATGCACAAAAAAGAGACAAACTTGTCTTCTAGGTTCCTGAATTCACACCCTAAGGCTAAACACTCAATAAACTTTAGAGTTTACATGCAACAGTCATCAGATTAGGTATTCGATGGGGTTGTCTTCACCCTGTAAATAATGTAAGCCTTCGTAGCAACATGTTTCTGCATCTCCTTTGGTGCGAACCTCTCTATCATATCACGTGTATAAAGTGATGAATTCTGCATACTTCTTCGCCGGAACATGTTCATACCACTCAACATATGCTGCAAAAGGAGTATCATCTATCAAAATTTACCTAAGTTTACCAAACTTTACCAAAATTTACCAGATCTATGAACCCTCCATATTGCTCCATTGGCCACCTATTTCTAGGCATGAGTAGCTGAAGATAGAACTTAGCTATAGGAGTAACATCATCAATCTAGTTTTCCTTGGAAATGTTAGTAATGAGGAAACATAAACATTGTACTGGTTGGTATCTCCAAAAACTAACAAAGAAAATCCTAGGCTTACAATTCGCGTCTGATAAGATTATGCAGTCTGACTACTTTGGATTTGTGTACTGGCCCAAATGGATTAAATAAATTAGGCACTACCTCATCATCAATGATACGCCTGACAACAAAAGTTCCTTCAAACAATGATTTATGTAGTAGAATTAATATAACAGTTTACCTCCACCATACTTAACCAAAATCTACCAAAATCAACCGAGACTTACTTGGTTCGCAACAAGGATACAAAGCCGAGTAGGTTTGGGCAGCAAGTCCTTCGTATATATCAGGTGTTTCCCTTGGTTGTCTTACTGAGTTTTTCAATTGAGAATTGATTTATAAGAAAGATTAAAGTGTAATAGATGAGAATGAAAACAAAAATAGAAGGTTGAATGATCCATTACATTACAATACGTTTCATACGTATTTATAGAGAAAATCAGAGAAATATTCTCTGTTTTCTTTTCTTACTACCTCACATTTAGCCTCAAAAGCAATATTATTATGTCTAGATAGTTTGTTGAGATTTCAAGCTAACTTAGCCGTACCTATGTCTGATAAAACAAAAGATAGATTTTCCAAACTCTTTTGAATTATTGCAGTTTGACATTTTCTTCTCAGTTTTATATTTTGTTTGGGAACAAAATAGGTATCACTCAACAAAAACAATGATGACTTATTCGCCGGAAATTGCCGTGCGTCACCTGAGATCTCCAATCACAATTGCTAACTGTGTCATCCGCTAAATCCATATGAGAGAACTGATCGTGTACCTGCCAAACCAAACAAGGAAACTCCGACGCCTTTGAAATCTATTGATTCTGCCACCGTTACTTTTCCATAAATTATTTTGTTCATATTTGGTTATCAATTCAAATTACAAGTGAACAAATGACAAGTATGAACATGCATTATTTTGACAAGTCACTAACTCTACTATTCAAATTCTAATGCGCTGTGTTCCACTATGAGTATGGTGGTTCATATCATGAGTTAAGGCTGATTGATTAAAGTATATCCTCAACTGTATCCTAATTATCTATCAAGCACTTTGCTGTTTTTGAAGGTCAATTGGAATCGAATATAAAAAACTTATGATTAAATAAAGACTCACTCTATTTACTAGCGTAGAAAATTCTCTCAAAAACTAAAACCTCAAATCTTAAATTCCTACCTTATACCATATTTTGGTATTCTTAGGCCTGGGCATAAAACCCGATATCCGAAACCCAAATCAAAATTGACCCGAACTAGAGAAACCGAACCTGAAACGAACCCAAAAAAATACCCTAATGAGTCCTATATTTATATACCCAAAAAACCAAACCCGAATCCGAACCGGAACCGAATTACGAATCAAACGGATACCCGAAATATTTTTGTTAAATTTAAGCCTCTATAGGCTTATTTCTATTAAATATTTACTTATTTTAAGTTTTTATATAGATTTATATATAAATACCCGAACCCGAACCCGATATATACCTGAACCGTACCCGACCTGAAAAATAGAAATAACCGAATGGATCCTAAATAAATAAAACCGAAAACCCAAAACTCGAAAATCCTGAACCTGAACCCGAACAGGTACCCAAATGCCCATTCCTAATCCTCCTTATAAAGACAAAATAAAGTCTTCCTAATTCTAACAGGAATATATATATTTAGATAACTCCTATTCATAACAAAATCTATCTTATCTACTAAGTAACTTGCTTAACAAGTTACTCTATTCAAGATTAATTCAATATTTTCCCTTAAGGTTGAAGTTGATTTTCTCTATGTACTGAACACTAATGAAGTCTCTCATTTCTTTGAACCTTATTCTCCCTAGTGCCTTTGTTAATATATCCAATTTTTGCTTTGTTCTTAGGATGTGTTGCACTTCAATTTGGTTATTCTCAACACATTATCTTATGAAATGGTACCTTGTGTGTATATGTTTGCTTCATTCATAAAACACCAGATTCTTGGTCAGAGATATTGCAAATTTATTGTCAATACGAATTATTATTTTTTCACAATTCAATTCCATGACTTCGTTTAGTAACTCTTGAAACTAAATTTCTTGTCTTGAGGCTTTGGTTCCAGCCATGAACTTGGCCTCACAAGAAGACAAAGCAACGGTCTCTTGATTTTGTGAGCACCAAGTAATCTAAATCTCGCCTAGATTGAAGATGTGTCCAATTGTACTTCTTCCATCACCGCGATCTACATTGTGACTACTATCACTATATCCAATTAACCTTGGTACTTTTGTGTGGGATCTCGTGAAAGACAAATTGAGAGTGGTTGTACCCTTCAAGTAGCTTAAACATTGCTCCAACACAATATGAAAAATCCGGTATAGTATGTAAAAGATATCAAACACAAGCATCATTCCTCCTATAATTTGTGGTGTCAATCTTCTTTTCTTGAGTGGTTGTCGACAATATTAACCCCAAATTCATTGGTTTATGAACCGGGTTATAATAATTTATTCCCGAAACTTCAAGAATCTTTTGTGCATAACCTTTTTGTGATAACATTATTCCACCTTCAAGTTGCCTTACTTCTATTTCAAGATAGTAAGTTAGTTTTCTAGATCATTCTATTTGTCCCGTTGAAAAAAAAATCATCTACATAAACGGCAATAAGAAAGTTTTGATTCGAGGTTACCTTATTGTAAACTGATGGCGCCTTGCTACACTTTTTAAACTTAAGTTCTTTGAATACTTGATTCAACTTGATTTCCAAGCTCTTGGTGTTTGTTTTAACTCATACATGTCTATCTTGAGTCTATAGACTTTATTTTCACTTCCTTTCACCTCAAAGCCCTCTAGTTGTATAACATAAATGATTTCTTTTTGAATCTCCATTAAGAAAAGCCGTTTACACATCAAGATAATGTATCCCCCAGTTGTTTGATGCAGATAGATTAATAAAAAGTCAAATGGTTTCAAGTCTTACAACCGGTGTAAACACTTCTTAGTAATATATTCCATATTTTTGCACATATCCTTTGCCAACAAGTCTTGACTTATACTTGTAGATGCTTCCATCAGAATTTTGTTCTGATTTTGAATACCCATTTAAGTCTAATGGGCTTGACACCTTCCGGGAAATCCCCGAGTTCCCAAGTATCATTTTTTAACAATGGATCCAATTGTATCTTCATATGCAAGAATCCATACATTTAATTCTTATACTTCTCTGAAGTTATTAGGTTTCCACGTACCTTCTTCTCTATCTCGACCTTTGGAAGACCTTTAACTAACTCTTTCTTGATCATGTTAGACAAGAGATCAACATTAATATGTCATAACCTTGTGTGCCACTTGGTTGAATCAATCACTTTGGTTAGATTAACCTCATAATCCTTAATATCCATCCCAACCTTGTAAAGTTGATCTAGTGACCTTTTGGCATTGAAAATTAGTTTTCCTTCTTTATCAAAAATTTTCAAATAGTCTCATTTCATCCTTATGTCACAACCGGGTTCCATAGCTTTTCCAGGACTAATGATATTACTCTATAAACCCAGAATGAAGTAAACATTAGTCCTGATCTTCGCTTGGCCGTTTTGATCTAAAAGAGAGATCGATCCTTTTCCCTTAATGTCAATATCGTCTATAATATGTCATGTAATTATTTTCTTCATTTATCAAGATACCAAGTATTCTCTCCATTAGTTGTCTCAAATTTACTTGGTACATAATTCTCTTCATATAAATAAACTACCTCATCCATAAAGAGATCATCCGTGTCTTATATGTCGCTATCAACACTATCTTCTTGAGCCTCTTGTAGCTTAAGTAAACGATCCAGACAGCTAGAAGCATAATGTCCTAATCGCATCGATAACACATGAATTTTGATAGAATTCAATCTCCATTACCTTTTCCTCGTCGTCTTCCACGTGACCGTTCTCCTCTACCTCTTCCTCTTGATCCTTCGGTAGCGTTTCTTGTTTGATTTTGTTGCTCCAAGTACATCAATTGTTTTTGATCTTCTTGGGCTTCCTCTTTTTCTTCGAGAGTTTTTTCTTCGTAGGCCTTTAAGCAACCTAAAACATCCTCAAAGCTTGGGTTTTAAGATCCAAGAGTTGTTCAAGAGATGCAATCATAAGAATGTATTTCTTTATAGGTAAAATTTGAGAAACTTATTGAGTAATTTCGATTCTTCTATGATTACTCCTAGAGAGGAAGATTTTGATGAAATCCCGGTTAGCTTGCCTACAACGTCATCAATAGTTTCGCCTTCTTTTATCTTGAGACGATCAAACTCGGATATCAAAGTTTGTAATCTTGCTTCCTTTACAGGTTCAGCCCCTAAGTTTTAAGTTTGGATGGCCTCTCATACCTTCTTTGCCTTGTCTAATACTCCAACTTGTAGAATGAGATATTCGAGTATAGATTGGAACAAATGTGCCATCGCCATATTGTTTTTCTTCTTATCATCGATTTCTGTCTCAATTACCTCTCATACTTCATGTATGTATTTTGAGACATACTCCCATTCTCATGATCCAAACGGTGTATTTTATCGTGGTTAGCACTGGACATGTTATGGAGGAAGAGCCTCCTCCGATTTTGACTGCCTCTGTCATAACCAAAGATTTCTAGTCGCCCATCATTCGTTAAACCCATTTGTCTAACTTCTTTTTCGTGAATAAGTCTCCTCCTTGATCAGGAACCTCATTGTGATGCCAATTGAAGCTTAATAAGAATAGAAAATAAGAACTCAATATTGAATAAAGAATTACTCTCTTTATTGCTTTAGAAAACTCTCTTAAAAACTAAAGGTTTAAACCTTAAACTCCTAGGTTGTATTACACTTTAGTATCTCCTTTATAAAGAATTTTGAGAAAGTTTGTTATACCATACTTCCTAATTCTAATAGGAATAGATTTGTTTAGATAACTCCTAATCATAACAAACTCTATCTTATCAACTAAGTAACTTGCTCGACAAGTTACTATATTCAACCATTCAACAATTTTTTTGTCTTAACCACGAAGAAACTCGAGACCACTTTCATCAATTACCAGTCATCAGCATGTATAACATATGGCAAGAGAACAATGCAAAACTTCACGATAGCAACTTGTCTCCAAGCTCTTTGCTGTTTTTTGTCTTAATCACGAAGAAGCTCGAGACCACTTTCTTCTATTCCATGTCATCAGTATGTATAACATATAGCAAGAGAGCAATGCAAAACTTCACGATAGCAACTTGTCTCCATCGAAGTGATCTTCAGAAAAAGTTAACTGTTTTATACACGACACAATCTTGTTAAAAGACAGAGAAAAACAAAAACACTTTATAGACTAAATGTAATTCGACAGATCTTATTTTATTTCATAGACCTAATTAATGCTACAATTTTTCTCATCAAGTCCCATGTTTCCCTGTTTAATTCTCTAAGCTTTACTTTTTCTCTAAAAACATTTTTGTTAAGGTTTCTTTCTTTAGGGTGGTAATAGTTTTTTGGACGATTAATAACTTAAGTGTGTCATTCTCTTCTCTAATGTATATTCAAATTATCAGCAAGGAGACCGACACAAAGCAAGTAAGAGGATCATTCTTTCAATGTTCCTGACAATTAAAGATAAGAAGAAGAAATGCATTATCATTCCAAACCTTTTGAACAAATCAGGCAGAAACAAAAGTAAAAGCTGATATTTGTTTCAATAATAATTAAATAAAAATGGAATTGTAGAAGTATAGCCAGAATCAAGCATGGATTCTTCTAAGTGTATTGAAGACTCCAAGTGATTCAGAAGGTTTCAAGTTTAAGAAAGTTTGCAGAGTCTCTTGGTCACAAAGAGGGTTCTCTCTGCGGATTGGTTTAATGCTCTTGGTTTAATCTTGAACAAGGATTCGGGCATTAAACCATGCTTTGCTATCAGCTCAATTAGACGGTTCTTCTCAGCCCCAAAAGAAAGGCTCTCTTTGGCGAAGGTGTGCGTTAGGGTTCTGTTGTAAGTGGTTCCAACTGATTCATGTATAAGAATCAGTTGGACCTCGTCTTTAGATGTTAAGCAAAACAAGTGTGAGCTACAATTTCAAATCTTCTGTTTTTCGAGAGTTCTCTTATATGGGTTTTAGAAAGAGAGACAAAGATTTTCTTGTATAGAAACAAAGAAAAAGAGTGTCCGGTGAGGTCTCTCGGAGAGGGCTGAAAGATCTAATTGTAAAGAAGAATTTGATTTTTGAATTTCTCGAAGAGTATAGTGAATTCTGAAGTTCGAGTTTGAACTCTGGCGAGATGTAGGTTCCACATCGGAACCGAACTCGTTAACTCCTCTGTGTCATCTCTAATTTCTTGCAAATTCGATCAAGAAGCATTCAATTCATGCTTCTGGTTACAACAAATTGGTATTAGAGCTCATCAATACTTCATTAAGAATCATATTGAAGTAAAGAAGAGGCAGTCAACGCAAGAAGATGACAAAATCAAAATCGAAGATCGATATCTTTAATGGTTCTGGAGATTACAGCCTTTGGAAGAAAAGGATGATCGCATATCTCACAGTTGAAGGTTTGAAGGATGTTCTAAAGTTGTATACACCAAAAGATCCAAATGAAATCGAAGCAATTAAAGCAGAAGATCAGAAGAAGGTTTTGGAAGATGAACCAGCTCGTGCAGACAGACTTGAAAAGGCTACAAACCTGATTTTTCTCGGTATTGGAAATTACGTTCTCAGGAAAATTGAGAATTGCACCAACTCAGCAAACACGATCGAGACTCTCGATAAGTTGTTTCTTCCAACTACTTTACCTGATAGAATTTTCTCTCAATTAGAAGTTTATGCTTTCCGGATGCAAGATTCTAAATCTATAGATCAGAATGTTGACAATTTCTTAAAGTTAGTTGCAAATCTTAGGTATTTCAGATCGAGATTGAAGAAGAAACCCAAGCCATTCTTCTTTGAAGTCTTTACCAGAAGCATACGACCAACTAAGAGAAACTCTCACCTAAAACAAGGATAAGCTCAAGGTGGAGGATGTAGTCAGTGTTGCAAAGTCCAAAGAAATGAAGTTAAAGAAGAATGGAGTTAACTTCAAGCCAAGTGGAGAAGGCTTATATGTAAGGGGATGAACATAATCAAAAGGAAACAACACACCAAGAAGCGGAAACAAGTTGAGGTCAGAATCAAAAGAAAAGAAAGTTGGGGAGTGTTGGATATGTGGGAAATTATGGCACTATAAGAAACAATGCTACAAGTGGTTAGAAAGAAACAAGGAAAATCATCAAAACCAGCAGAGAGGAGAATCTTCTCTTGTAGAAGATGACTCAAAGGACCTCGTTGGTTTAGTAGTTTTAGATGTAAACGTTTCTCTACAAGAATTTGATTCTAACGAATGGATTTTCGATATATGATTCTAATTAGGCATTTGTTCATGAACTTCAAAGAAACAACAGGAGGGAGAGCCAGAATGGCGAATGAAACATTTTATGAAGTAAAAGTATTGGTTCAATAAGGTTTAAGAACACTAATGATTCTACATTTGTTTTGCATGATGTCAGATACATGCCAGACATTTCTAGGAATTTGATTTCATTGGGAACTTTAGACAGCAAAGGTTGTGATTTTAAATCAAGCTAAGGTGTACTCAAGATCATTAAAGCCTGCACAATTATAACCAAAGGTATGTGAAGAAACTCTCTATACCTTCAAGCAACAACAAATATAAGTGAATTGTGACAAGTACAAATATCATGCAATCACCTCAACAAATCTGGCACAGCAGAATGGGACATCTAGGACAAAAGGGGATGCAAGTTTTAGCTAAGAAATGATGTCTCGAAGGCTGCAAAGACACAACTCTTCCTTTCTGTGGAGACTATGTTATAGGAAAGACACACAAGATCAATTTCTCATTTGCAAAACATGTTACAAAGGAGAAACTTAACTATGTGCATTCAGACTTATGGGGATCTCCAAATGTTCCCATGAGTCTTGGTAAGTGTCAATACTTTATTACATTTACTAACAATTATACTCGGAAAGTTTGGTTATACTCGGGAAGTTTGGTTGTATCATTGAATGGAAAACTCAAGTGGAAACTCAAACAGAGAGAAGAATCAAGAGGCTAAGAACATATAATGGTCTTCAATTCTACAACAAGAAGTTTGAAAATTTATGCAAGAAAGAGGGAATTACAAGGCACAGAACATGCACGTATACCCCAGAGCAGAATAGAGTTGCAGAGAGACTAAATAGGACTCTAATGAATAAAGTAAGATGCATGCTCAGTGAGAGTGGTCTGGAGAAGAAGTTCTGGGCTAAAGCAGTGTCAACAACAACTTATCTCATTAATAGATCTCCCTCCTCAGCAATTGACTTCAAAGTCCTCAAGAAGTTTGGTCTTCTTCAGTGTCGTCTCTCTCAAATCTAAAAAGGTTTGGTTGTATTGCCTATGTTCACTCCTCTGAAGGTAAACTAGAGCCAAGAGCAAAACATGGAGTATCTGTGGGCTATCCTGAAGGAGTAAAATGATTCAAAGTTTGGCTCTTAGAAAAAGAGAAGTGCATCATAAGTAGAAATGTTGTATTCCGAGAAGAACTTGTCTACAAGGATCTGAAGTCCTCCAAAAAAAAAGAAAAGGTACAAATCTAGACCAATTTATTACTGAAACGTTTATCAGCTTTGATATTACATGAGCATGTAATTTTAAGGATCAAGGTGGAGTTACAACACAAACAAAAGAGGATAAAAGGGAGGAAACTCAATAGGATTCAATTATCTCTCAAGGTAGTGAAGAAGAAGAAAAAAAAAAATAAAGGAAGCAACCTCAACATTTGTGTGTTCTTTATCTGAAGATGCATGATTCAGGGAACCATCTTCTTATCAAGAAAGGCTATCGGACCCAGACAGTAAGTTGTGGCTTGAAGCGTCATATGAGGAAATGTGTTCTCTATGGAAGAATCATACGTGGGTTTTGATTGATAAACCGAAGGACCAGAAGACTATCGGGTGCAAGTGGATCTTGAAGAGGAAAGCAGACATTAGAGGTGTAGAGAAACCGATACATAAGGACAGGCTTGTTGCCAAGGGTTTCACTCAGAAGGAAGGAATCGATTTTAAAGAGATTTTTGCATTAGTTAGAAACATGTCATCATCAGGTACCTTCTATCTGTCGTAGCACATTTTAACATGGAGCTGCACCAAATAGACGTGAAGACAGCTTTCCTCCATAGGAATCTCGAAGAGACAATCCTCATGGATCAACCAGAATGGTACGTTTATAAGAAGCATCCTGACAAGGTATGTCTTCTGAAGAAATTCCTGTATGGACTGAAGTAGTCTCCAAGACAATGGAATAAACGATTCAATGACTTCATGACTTAGAGTGGTTATAACCGAAGTAACTTCGATCATTGTGTATACTTGAAGCAGTCTCCAAGACAATGGAATAAACGATTCAATGACTTTATGACTCAGAGTGGTTATAACAGAAGTAACTTCAATCATTGTGTATACCTAAAGAAGTCAAAGAACAACGCAATGATTTACTTATTGTTATATGTTGATGACATTCTGATAGCTTCCACAGATAATCATCAAGTTAAAGAACTAAAGGAGCTATTCAACTCTGAGTTTGAGAGGAAAGATTTGGGAGAAGCTAAGAAAATTCTTGGAACAAAAATTAGAAGGAACATAAAAAAAAGAAATCTGAGAATATCTCAGTCAGAGTACATAGAAAGGGTTCTCATAACTCACAAGATGGATCAATCGATGATTGTGTCTACTCCCCTTGGAGCTCATCTTAAGCTAAAGGCAGCTATAGAAGAAGAACTGAAGGATCAAGAACAATTTATCAGGTCAGTTCCTTATCAAAATGTTGTTGGAAGTCTTATGTACTCTATGATAGGAAGTAGACAAAATCTTGCTTATCAGTGAGTATAGTTACTAGGTACTTGAGTAACCCAATTAAGAATCATTGGATTGTTGTAAAGGGGATCATGAGGTATCTCAGAGGTACCTCGGACATAGGACTGAGCTATGAGAATAAAGGAGATGTCATTATTAAAGGCTATTGTGATTCTGACTTTGCTGCAGATCTGGACAATAGAAAAACGATTTCAGGGATAATATTCACAACAGGAGGGAATGTTATCAGTTGGAAGTCAAAGCTTCAAAGTATTGTAACTCTTTCCACTATAGAGGCGGAGAACATCTCACTATCTGAAGCAGGCGAGGAAGCTATCTGGATAAAAGAACTTGCTGGAGAATTCGGCTTTGCTCAAGAATCAGTGGAGATTAATTGTAACTCGCAGAGTGTCATTTCACTTGCTAAGAATGCAGTACTTCACAGTGGGACCAAACATGTTGCAGTGAAATATCACCACATCAGAGGATTGATAAAAAAGGGTATTGTCATTGTAAAGAAGATTCCTTCCTCTATCAATGCAGCAGACATCTTCACAAAGGTCTTGCGAGTTCAGCAGATTAAGTCAAGGTTAGTCGATTCGACCATGTAATTTATCTGATCTTGCCTAAGGTGGAGATTTGTGAAAGTATAGCCAAGATCAAGCATGGATTATTCTAAGTGTTGATGAGGGCATCAAGCCGGTTGAACTAGGCAGGCCAATGACCAAAGCTAGAACACGCAAGCTTAGGGAACAACAAGGAGAATCCGTAGCTGACATCTTTAACAAGGAAGATGATACTCCATCACCGGGGCGCACCAAGATCGACATCAACTTCTTCGAGGAGTGGGGAGAAGATCAAGAACGCAAGTCAAGACTGAGAAACACGAAAAGAGAAGAATTAAGACATTCAAGATCCTCTAGAAGCTGATCAAGAGGACCAAGACCCGACAAGACTTGAGCTGGAAGCAACCAACAAGACTTGACCCTTTATCGCGCCCAACAAGGTATGTTTTGTGTTTAGTATAAATTTTTTTGCAGGACCGCCAAGCCCAATAACTCCAACACCTTAGACTAGTCATAGAGCCCATAGGATTTTTCGGCCTTTTATTTTCGTTTAATAAGGCACCAAACTCTAAGTTAGAAATTTGTCATTTTTGTTTCTTTGAGTGAAACAGCTTTAGGGCTAGCTGATAGGACCCTTTATAAAGTCCCCTTGCAGCCGTGTAACAAACCAACTTTCATATCAATAAAGATAAAACTTCTTCTAAAGGAAAACCCTAGTCATTAGCAAGGTTAGTCGCTTGACAAGAGACTTAAAACGCACTACAAGATCTCGAGAGGATTCCCTTTGATCTAGAGTGTGCTTGAGTGTATCAAGAAGCCAACCATTCTTCTTGTGGATCGCTCCTCAAACCACCCCATTCCACTGCACCAATTATTCTTATCAAGGAAGTACACTCGGTCCCCTTGATTAAGAATCCAAATTCCCATCAATCTTAGAGATGTTGGGAATGTCCTGCAATCATTTGTACTTACTCGTGTGGTCGTATCTAACGTCGAGATTAGACAAAGTCATATGGTACTAGGGGTTGTAATGGCTTGCTAGAGTTCACTTATAATCTGTGAGTTAAGATATTCACTCCTAGTACTATATGATCATATTGGGTCACACACCTAAGCAAATGGAGACAATTCAATAGGGAATGATCATTATAGGAATGATTCATGACTTGAGCATAATAATACATGGTTTCAGAATAATACATGTGTTTTGGGCCAGACCTAAATTAATCCTAATTCAACTAGGAATTAATTAGATGTTTTGGGTTGGGCCTAAATTAATCGTAGTTAACTAGGAATTGATTAGGTTAACCTAAACTCCCCATATATATGATATAGGGCACATTTTTTATGAGATAAGATACCCTAGTCGCCCATTGCACAAGTCGAAACCCTAAGAGAATTGCACACAAAGTTCTAGCAGACTTCTCTACTTGCGTGCGTGTAGACTATCAATAGAGGTGCTACACTTGGAGAACTTGCTGATCTTATACCTAATCTTATCTCCGCTGCACTAACCAAACTTCAGGTGTAATCGAGTCCTCTATTTATCATATTCAATTAAGTTAATACAAGACCTAGGGCTTAGGGTTTTGCTAGATTAAACAATTGATAATTGTCGAATTTGCTTAAAAACCTATCAGTGGTATCATAGCCTGGTTGTATTCTTATTAAAATCTGATCTTTTCATGCTTGGTTGATTTATTAAAAGTTTGTTTTAATTGAATAAGAATTGCATGATTAGGATTTCATTGAAACCAAAAATTAGGGTTTCATTGAAATCGAAAATTAGAGTTTGTTGAAATAAAAAAAATTAGAGTTGGTTGTAACCTTAATGAAATCTGATGTTTGCATGCTTGATTGATTGATTAAAAGTTTGTTTTAATTGAATTAGAATTGCATGATTAGGGTTTCATTGAAATCGAAAAATTAGGGCTTCATTGAAATCGAAAAATTAGGGTTTCATTGAAATCGAAAATTAGGGTTTATGGTTTCAGGGTTCTGATGTCATAAACTGAAATAAAATATAACCTAATTTAAAATAGTCCTGAATGATCCAGTTTAATAAGATTAAACCGAATCTGGTTTCTCACAATCGGTTTAAGAAAAATTATACCAAGTTGGAAAAAAACCAGCAGGTGCCAACCGACATAGGATCAGGATTAGAAAAATCATAAATAAAATTTTAAAGCCTTTGATTTGATTTCTTTGGTTTTTAAAATCCCCTTTTAACCCTCTTGAGTGCATATATGATATACATCCAAGTTAAAGTTTAGTTCCTCAAACAAATATCAAGAAATTGATGTCTTTCCACTTCACGTTAACTGTCAAGACTCGTTTCATCGTATGGTTTGTTAGCTCGGGTTAGGTACCTACTTTGACATGGGTGAGGCAGATGGTAACCCTTAGGATATGATTATGAGATTAGTTTACTTGACTGAGCTATCAAGACCGTCTTGAGCTTTGAGACATCGAAGTGATTTTGGCATATGAGATGTCAAATCACGACCGAGAGTTATATATGTGATATAACTAGCATATAAGTTGCTTACCTAAATAACTAAGGTCTGGGCGATGAGCTCAGCTCACTCAGATGTTTCTTAAATATGGATCTCGGGATCATTGTATTCAATCGAGGAACTATTGATTGAACACAATGTGAGTTTTCTGAAATATATTAAGATTTCTCAACACTTAAACCATCATAACTAAAATTCCTTACCTCTCTTCATTTAAGTTATGGCAAATAACAACAACCATAACCACAACTCATTCTCCCTTTGATCTGTCCTTGAGAAGGACAAGTTGAATGGGAAGAATTTCCTGTGTTGGTACCGTAACCTGAGAATTGTTCTTAGGCAGGAGAAGAAAGACTATGTTTTGGAACAATTCTTGCCTCCTAGACCGGGTGCCAATGCCTCTGTTGCAGCTAGGAATGCTTGGGATAAGAATTTCAATGATGGGATAGATGTGCAATGCTTGATGCTTGCGACCATAATCTTGGAACTCCAAGTGCAGTACGAGAATGTGGTGTCGCCCATTGAGATCGTGACTGGCCTGAAGGGAATGTTTTAGGAACATGCACGATATGAAAGATACCAAACGGTGAAATCTCTCATCGAATGCAAACTATCGAAGGATGGTGCGTTGAGTAGTCATGTCATGAAAACGATGTGTTATATTGATAATATGGCTAAACTACACTGTCCTCTTAGCCAAGAGTTGGCTACAGACATCATACTTTAGTCGCTGCCGTCTTGTTAGCATCAGTTCGTATTGAATTATAATATGAACAGCATGACGAAGACGTTGACTGAGTTGCATAGAATGATTAAGACAGCAGAGCCGAATGTCAAGAAAGGCGCCCCGCTTATACTCTTAGTGCAAGGGGGTAAATCGTTTAAGAAACTTGAGAAGGACAAGGGTAAGGGAAAAGCTAAAGCTGACCTGGTTGTGAACTAGGAGCCGGCCACATCCATACACAGAACCAGGCCCGGCCCATCTAAAACGGACGTTTGCAATTACTGTAATGAGCACGGGTATTGGAAAAGAAACTGCAAGAAATATTAAGAAGATTACAAGAAGATGAAGAAGCAGTATGACGCTCCTTTATGTTATCGAAGTAAATGTTGCTTCAACAAGTTCTACTTCATGGGTACTTGATATTGGCTCATGTTATTCTCAAGGGCTCAAATGATCTATTATGGGCTAGGAATGTGAAAAAATGCTAGGTGGACGAAGCTTATTGGAGCATGTCTAATTTGGAGCCGCACCAAACCAAGTCACGAATGTGGATGGAAATCAAGTGGTAGTTTCCGGCGACAGCAACAAATGGTTTCAAGAAGACCAAGTTGTTATGAGAATTATCCAAACCTCACTAGATCCACCAATCCATGAATCCTACTTCTATTGCGAAACCGCTAAGGAGCTATGGGAGACCCTCAAGAAAGTCTTCGAAAATATCTCAAACTTCACCCGAGTTTTTGAAGTCAAAAAGGCTATTAATAAGCTTACTCAAGATGATTTGGAGTTCACCTCACACTATGGAAAATGGAGAGCTCTATGGGCCGAACTCGAGATGCTAAGGCCAATGACAACAGACCCCAAAATCATTAACAAAAGACGAGAAGAAGACCGAGTATTCAGCATCCTCTTGACCTTGAGCCCAAGATACAAGAATCTAATTGTACACATACTCCGAGATGAAAAGCTTCCGGATTTAGACGAAGTATGTGCACACATTCAAAGGGAAAAAGGAAGACTTGGCTTATTTGGAGGGATATGAGAACTAGTCTCGGCAAACAAAGGAGTGTTCAAATCGATGGATAAGAAATTATTGGTTTGTGACCACTGCAAAAAGAAGGGACATATCAAGGATAAATGCTGGGTTTTGCACCCCCATCTCAAGCCAAAAAAGTTCAAAGACACCCCTAAGGCCAATATCTCCAAAACAAATGAGGAAACAAACCAAGCCGAACAAGGTAACAATGGGCCCTCACCGATGGACGTAGACAACAGCTTTGCACATTCGGCAACGACACAAGAACAGGAATGCCATGCAAATCTTGACTCCCTCATAAAGTCATTAACCCAACTCAAGGACTCCGGTAAAGCTTTACTTACTCTTAAGACTCCAAAACCTATAATTGTGGATTCGGGAGCATCTCATCATATTATTTGTGACCCGAATCTCATACACAATATTAAGCCTTCCCTAGGTAGTGTCATCATTGCTAATGGCCATAAGGTACCGGTTAAATGAATTGGAGACTTGAAATTTTTTAAGAAAAATAGTGAAGCGTTTTACATTCCGAATTTTACATCAGATCTATTATCGGTTCATAAAGCCACTAATGATTTAAAGTGCAATGCTATTTTCAGTCCTAATGGTGTTATTTTTAAGGATACTAAAACCGAATCTATCTTTGGAGGACTTTATGTGCTTGAAGACACTAAACATTCTTATACTTTACCCAATGCTTTAAATTCTGTAGTTGCTAGTAATAATGAAGCCATTTGGCATGCTAGATTAGGACATCCTCATAGTAGGGCTCTAAAGTTAATGTTACCAAGTTTTTCATTTGATAATCGTAAATGTGGGTCACGTATTCGTGGCAAACATTGTAAGGCTATCTTCCCGAATTCAACATCCATTCGGATGTTTGGACCTCACCTTGCTAATCTAGAGAAAATCACAAATACTTTGTCACATTTATAGATGAAAAATCAAAATTCACTTGGTTAACTCTCTTACTTTCAAAGGATCGAGTCTATGATGCATTTGTACACTTTCACACATATGTGACTCATCACTACCAAACTAATGTGAAAGGTTTCCGATCAGATAATGGTGGGGAATATACAAGTCAAAGGTTCAAGCAATACTTAACAAATAATGGAATTGAACATCAAACAAGCTGCTCTTACACACCTCAACGGAATGGTGTGGCCGAGAGAAACAATAGGCATGTAATGGAGGTGACCCGATCCATAATGCTTCACACAAGCGTTCCATAATGTTTTTGGAGTGATGCTGTAATGATGGCTTGTTATCTTATAAACCGAACTCCAACAAGAGTACTAAAGGATAAATCCCCATTTGAGGTATTTAACAACTCAACTTCATCATTTAGTCACTTAAGAGTATTCAGATCTGTGTGTTTTGTGCTTGTTTCGGGAGATCTTAGGGACAAGTTGGACGAAAAGAGTACAAGATGCATGTTTGTAGGCTACTAAACTACACAAAAGGGATACAAATGCTACAACCCAAGTACAAGGAGGATAATGATATCTATTGGAATGAGCTTAAGGATTAGGCACATACACCACTTGATAGAGCCAAGGGGCTTCGACACATACTAGAAGGTCTCTAGAACATGAATAATCCGGGAGAAAATAAGGGAACCGAGGAAAGTTTAATACAAGAAGGATCCTCAGAAGAGCAACCAAACACAAGCCCAGAGACAGATCCGAGAAAATACCTCAACCAACCGGATTCACCTCCTAGCACGCATCTCGAACAACTTACTCAAAAGGAGAACCCGTCGGCAACATTACGTGCACCACAAGCAAATGTGCCTCCTATAGAAACTACCGAGGAAGAAATTAATGATAAAATAGTTCATCCGCCCTTAAGAAGAAGTATTAGGCTCTGAAATACCCGAGGATATTATAACAACGAAGCTATAGCTCATCCAATACAAGCGGTATGCTCTCTTGACCTTTTGCCTAGTGAATATCAATCCTTTCTTGGAAAAAATCTCCCTTGAACAGGTACCAACCAGCTATGATGAGGCTAAACAGCACAAAGTTTGGCGAGATGCGATTGATGATGAATGTGGAGCAATGACAAGAAACCACACATGGGACGAGGCTGAACTACCTCAAGGGAAAAGAGCAGTTACATTCCGGTAGATATTTACCATAAAATACAAAAGCAATTGTTATATTGAGAGGTACAAAGTCCGATTGGTCGCACGCGGCTTCAGCCAAACTTATGGCCAAGATTATACCGACACTTTTTCCCCGGTAGCTAAGTTGCTTACGGTACGTGTGGTCTTATCCTTGGCCACCAATCTTGAATGGGGTCTATGGAAAATAGATGTTAAGAACGCCTTCCTACAAGGCAAGCTCAAGGAAGAAGTCTACATGTATCCTCTTCCCGGCCTTGAAAATATAATATCTCCAGGGAAGGTGCTTCGGTTGAGGAAGGCTATATACGGTCTTAAACAATCCCTAAGAGCTTGGTACCACAAGTTAAGCTCCACACTCAAAGATCGTGGGTTCATTAAGTCGGAATCTGACCATACCTTATTCACCTCACATGGGCCAAATGGAATCATTGTCATCCTCATCTATGTAGATGACTTGATCATCACGGGAACTCACAAAAATGGAAACTTAGGGTCTAAACCTGCCAAGACTCCTCTTGAAGAAGGCTACAAGGTCACTCGAAAGGGGGAGAAAGATGACACACCATACCAAAATGCCTCACAATATCGACGTCTTGTAGAGAAACTTATCTACCAAACTATTACAAGACCAGATATTTGCTACGCCGTAAATCAAGCAAGCCAACATATTCAAGAACCCTCGGTGTATCATTGGAGCTTGGTTAAAAGGATACTAAGATATCTTAAAGGTAGCCCGGGACGCGGAATATGGATGCGCAAGAACCACAATACCGAGATTGTGGGATATTGCGACGCGGATTGGGCCGGTGATCGAAATGATAGGAAATCTACAACGGGACATTGCACATTTATTGCAGGAAAAATGGTAACCTGTAAGACAAATAAGCAAAAGGTAGTCTCATGCTCTAGTGCCGAAGCGGAATATAAGGCAATGAGAAAGCTCACAACCGAAGTAACATGGCTAAAAGCACTTCTCAAAGACCTCGGTGTTTCAGGAGAGGACCAAACACATTGAGATAGATTACCATAAGGTTCGAGAGAAAATTGAAGAACGAATCACTTTTCCGTGTTATAACAAGAGTGAAGATCAATTGGACCTTACAAGACCTTGATCGAAGGTCCCCTTTCCTGAGGAATGCACACTCTTTTTCCCTTGGATGAGTTTTATTTCATGAGGTTTTATCTCCAATTTTTTTAATGAGGTGCAAGCCTCGTGATGAGTCCCGACCTATCGGACCGAAATAGACGAAGGACCAAGTCGCGAAACACAAGGACCGACTCGAGTACCGACCATCAACCCAGGGATCACCACTAGGTCCAAGACGGCTGCCCGGAATATGCAAACAAAGTGCACCACATATGCCACCGAGTTCCTAGAGTTGTATGACCCTTGGTCATACGACCAGCCCAACCGCGACACGAAGGAGGTTATCCGAACTGTCTTCACCATCTCGAGGTGAAGACCCTAAGCCGTTAAGGAAGCTGGGCACTCTTTTTCCTCACTTTGGTTTTTCCCCAAGTGGTTTTACAAGAGAGGTTTTAACGAGGCCAGGGCACTTAGCGCATCGGCGCGCACCCCCGAGCGACGCACCCATCTCTATTCGTTTCTTTCTAGCCGTTAGATCTTTATAGCCGTTATGTGTACGAACCTTTTATCCTTCCGCGTCTTTTATGCCCACATGTTTAGGGCTTCCTTTCTTTCCTTTTTTTCCTATAAAAGGGACCCTTGTGCATTTGTTTAGAGGTTAGCCTCTTTTGAATGAAAATTTGTTTTCTCTTCTCGTTGCGTGAGACTCGGACCGAAAACCTTAGCCGACGTTGAATTGGGTTCCCGACGGCTAAGTTAGACCGAATCGTGAGTAGAGCCATCACTCACGTGTCATTTCTCGATCCATCCTTTCTCATTTTCTTTTCGCATCGCATCCATCCCTAGGAGGTCTCAGTTATCACTAACTTGAGCCTCATATCCTTTTCGTCTATCTTTCGCGACATTTCCGACCTTTTTCCCATATTTACCGACAAGATTTTCGATCTTAAAACCCCTCCTTGACCCTTGTGACGCATCAGTTTTTGGTATCAGAGCCGAAGATCCCCACGGTTGTGTCTCTCCTCTCTCTTTTTCATTTTGTGTTTCAGTTTGTTTCAAAGTTTGCGTTTTTCTCTTCGTCTTCGTTTGTTCTGTGAAAAGTCGTTACCTTTGTGCTTTCTTTTGTTGTTTATGCTTGAAAAGTTGATGTCTTGTTTCGGTTTTGTTTTTGCTAGCTTTGAATCGCACTCGTTCGGGTTTTCCTTTGATTTTTCTCCGAGAAATTTGAGCTTTGTTCTTTGTGTTCTTGCGTATCGCTTTTGGTTCTTTCATTTTCCGTGGTTAGATCGAAAAGGTAGTTGCTTTTGGTGTCAAAACGCGTTAGTGGTGGCCTTGAAAACCACGTGTCCCTTCGCGAGCCGGCGACTTCGTACTCGTTTGTCGCCTAGCTCGGTCGTTCGCGACCCTTTTCTCTTTCTCTCTCCAATCATTGACCGCTTTATGTTTTGACCAATCTTTGACGGCCTTCTCTCTCCAATCATTAGCTGTTTAACGTTTTTCAAAAAGATTCCATCTTATCCACAACTCACCACGTGTGTTTTGTTTGCAGGTGGGACGCGCAACGCGCGACCTGTACAACCGCCGTCCCAGATCTATACGGCTCGACTCCGCCGTCCGTACTATCTCATTCTGGCGACCCTCCGCCGATCTCCAGACTTTCCGGTACAGTGGAATCCGTACGACGTCCGTACAATATTTTTGGTACACCGGAATCTATACACTTCTCCGTACCATGGCCGCTCAAGAACCCCCAGTGGTTCCGCCTCCCCTACCCGAGCTCGGAGCTGTCCTCATGCAAATCCAAGCTCAGCTAGGCCAGATCGATGAGCGCCTCAACCGCTTCGAGATTGCTCGGCCAGTCGCCCCGCGGGCGCCACCACACCAGGAACCGCAAGTTCCGCCTCCCCCCGGACAACAACCTGATCAGGGCCAAGTGGAAGACTACTCCACTGAGGAGGATCCTGATTACCCGATACGAAGACAACCCTGACGAGACGAATACCGACCCATGGGTCCAAATCAAGTCACACCTTCTTACAAATTGACCGTGCCCACCTTTGCGGGAAAGATCAACCCGGAAGCTTACTTACAATTGGAAGGCCGCATGGACAAAGTCTTCTCATGCTACTCCTACCCGGATCAACGTCAAGTCACTTTTGCCGCAGCTCAACTCACGGATCACGCCCTCACTTGGTGGGATCGAGACGTAGATCATCGAAGGAGGAACTATGAACGTCCCATATCCAATTGGGCCGCTATGAAGGCTCTCATGAGGTGTCGCTATATCCCACAGTACTACAGCCGCGACTTGCAAAGGCGTTTTAGGAGACTCACCCAAGGAACAAAAAGTGTCGAAGAATACTTTGAAGAGTTCGAGCACTTACGGAATCGGCTGCAGCTCGAAGAGACCAAAGAGGCACTAATGGCTCAGTTTCTAGATGGCATGAATGAGAGAGTCACTCGGAAGGTTGAACGCCAAACCTACAACGGTTTGAGGAAATATTGCACCTAGCCGTCCAAGTGGAGCAACAAATTAAAAGGAAGAATGCTAGCACCACTCGGACCCGAGGACAAGGACTTCCGAGCTGGACCCGGAACGCGTCCTCCTCCCAAGGAATCAACCGCGGGACTGAGAAGCCAAAAGCCGTCCACATCGATTCCCGATTCAAGCCCCGCAAGTCCAACACCAAGCCGCGACCCGAGTCGCGCCCTCAACTCACCGATGCAAGGATGATAAACAGGTTTTTGCGGTGTTTTCTCAAATATCAAACTGTCTATTTAATCAATTGCAGTACAGTATGGTGTCAATCTAATGGGAGAGTAACTAGCAATCAAGATATAATCTACTTATTCTAATCTAAGCCAGATTCGGTTTTAGCGAGTGGTTATCTATCCTAGGTGACAGCAAAATCTTAAAACAAAATGCTAAAAACGAAACAAAGTATTAGAATGTAAAAACAGAGCATTAAAAGTAAAGTAATAGTGAAACTAATGATAAAGTGCAACACGAAATCTCAACCTAAAGCAGAGTATTAAAATCACGAAAATTCAATAGAGGAAAAACGGGTTCTCGAGGATTAGGATCAATGATTAGGGTATTCCTAGGGGTTCTAGACTTATCTATCAACCTATTTAGATGATCTCTAAGCAAGGAATCACAAAGTAATCACATTCGCTCTCGCGCAATGGGACCTCTCCTAAAAGACAACCTGACTTGACTCTCGCCCAACGATTGGAAATTCAAGAGGCCTTAAGTATGGACCTTACAAAGCCTAATAACACCCTAGATAATCAATCTCTTGAGCTAGGAAGATGCTATCTTAATTTAAGCATGTTCAAGTGATCCCCAAACGCCTCTCGGGGGGGATTCACCAAGAGATCGAATTTCAATTGATCAGAAAGAAACAAGCATTAAGAACACTTAAACTAAAGAGATCTAAGACCTTAATTAAACATAAACAAATCTAGAAATCCCTAAGTTTTCCCCTAATCTCACACTTTCCTCAAGAACCCTAGACTAACTTACTCAGAATTCATGAAATAAAACATAGACTTAAAATCGAAAATCAATTGCATAAGACTTAAGACTAGAAAAATCGTAAATTGCTTTGTAAAATAAGAGACTCGAAAATTGCTAGAAAAGATTTTATTTGTAAATATAAGACTCGAAATTTTGCTGGAAAAGATTGTATATTGAAAGTAGAAATCCTAGTACAATTAATAGATCAAAAGATCTTAAAGAAAAAGGAAAAATACTTAAAGAGAAAAAGGGAAAAATTCTCTTGAAAGAAAAATGGGAATTTCCTTTTAAAAGTTAAAAGGAAATTTCTCTAAGAAAGAAAATAGAAAAAGCCTAAAAGATAATTTGGCTTGCACAAAGGTGCTTTTGATGGGCCTTTTTCGCAGAGAAGCCCAAAGATTCAATCTTCGTCCAAAGTCTTAGTTCTGGCCCGTAAAGTCACTCGACCAAGTGATGGTCGAGTGTCATGCTCGAGTGTCGGAGACTCGAGTGACAAATCTTCTAGTTTGCATCTTGAACTTCAACCTTAGGCCAGTCGATTCCTCATTGGTCTTCTTGTACTTCGAAATACTACGTGATAAGCTCCAAAAAGTACCTAAAAGTCCTTTTTATGCAATGTATGCAATGCCCGACACTAATAATGCAAATTATGCTAAAAGGAACCTAAAACAATGATAATAATGTAAGTATGAATGCAAAACATGCTAAATAATGGTCCTAAAATGTGGTAAAATGCAGACACATCAACTCCCCCAAACTTAGTCTTTGATTGCCCTCAAGCAAATATGCATTGAACTAAGAAGGAAGAGAAGTTGCTGACAATGGGAACATCTTACTTAAACAAATGACTTGCCAAACTGAAAAACCGTAACCCACAAGTGAAACCTCATTCTTTTGTAAGAACCACAATTTACTTTCATCAAGGCTTAGCATCAAGACCGAATATTCCCTAACACTTAGTTGGACTCTTAAGAAACTTAGATTCGAAACCTATTTCTTTCAAGTGCAGTCCGAAAAAGGGGCTATTGATCAAAGACCTTGGGATTCAACTTCCTCAAATTCAGCTAGTCACTAATGGTTTAAGCATTTTCGATCACTTCTCAACTCCTTACTCGTTTTCATTGGCTTTTAGCTTTATCAATGAAGCACGAAAAAGTACGGGTTTACGCACAGTCTCGGTTCACCTTAGGCATCGATGTATTAGCTTTATCAATGAGACGCGAAAAAGTACGGGTTTACGCACAGTCCCGGTTCATTTTAGGCGATATCGAAATGGTTTTATTGATGAACACAAGAAGGTACGGGTTTACGCACAATCCCCGTTCATCTTAGACCATATATTTTGAGCCGAGTTTTGAGAAGGATGATTCTATATTCACCTTATGCTTTTCTTTTTACTTAGCTAGCTGAACCTAAGGAAGGATCTTATGCAATGTATCTCAAGCCCCTAATTTGGAAAATAGAATTCGATTATGAGGTAACAAATCAGGTTCTTTTCGAGACACAACCTAAGTATCGATTTCAAAGGTTAATGATCTACCAATCAGTGTTCAAGAGGGAAAAAACGCAAGTCTAAGAGTTCACTATGGTTACTAGCCAATCAACCTAGCAAGTCTACCTATCTAGCAAGATGATTCCCGAAACTCTAGACTCAATCCTATATGAATGCAATGCAACTACATGAACACTCTGTTTTTGACTTATGCATTTTCGATTTTTTTCAATTTTTTTTGGTTTTTCTATGCCTTAGATGTGATGCAAATGATCAAATGCAAGAATAAAAACTAAGAACCACAGAAAACAAAGTCAAATATCCTCTAGAACCCTCCCCCAAACTTAAATTACACAGTCCCTTGTGTGTATAAAAGTCCGAAAGAGGATCCTAGACCAGCAAGTCAAGTGAAAAATATGCAAAAGCAAGCTAAGTAAAATAAATGTAAAAGCAAGTCAATTGAAAAATATGCAATGGTATTTATAATGAAAGGAAGGGGTTTTTGTACCTCTTAATGATTCCAGTAATCGGATGCCACATTTCGCATGAGCTCCTTGTAGTAGTCATTATGCCTTTGACGCTCGAGTTCAGCTTGCTCGAGCGTGTCCGTCGAGTGTTTGGAATGCTCGACTGATTGGTGCTCGAGCGGTTGGCTCGAGCTTGCTCCTGCTGCATCGAATGGTCTCCTGTATGAGAAGGCTGCGGGGTTTGCTGAGGAGCGTCTAGCTGGTGCTGGTTGGTGTTGCCTCTCACGATCCGTGGATATGGAGGCTCTTCTTGGGCGAATAGTTGGTGGTGGTCTAAGTAAATGATGGAAAGAGTAAATGAGCTTACCTCGAAATTCCGTTGTAGCCAAGAATTGACTTCTCCTCAAGTGATCGATGTTCATGAATCTAGGGTCAGCCCATTGTGTTTCATCGATTGGCACATTACATCTTTCCAGAATGCATGTTACAAGTCCGCCGATGGTGATCTTTCCATCACGTCCTCCAGTTTTGTTATACCTTGCCCAATCTCGGTATGTGACCAATTGGTTAGCAAACTGGATGGTTAATCCAGCATTGTTTCGATCTCCAATAATCGGGGATCCGTCGCTCTTTGTTCCAACAATGTCTTTAAGAGCAGTCACCAACATCTCCATTTCTCCTCAATGCCGGGTTGCGGATCAGCGATGCCTTAGATCAGGAGGATGAGAATCTGCTCCTTGTTGATGCAATCGACCTCCACACATCATCCAACTCAGCTCTATCAAAATCCGGTCCATAATTTTCGGACTCGGCCTTTGGGAACTCGAAGAGGTCCCTAAGTGCTTTGAATGTCATTCGATAGTCCCTTCCTCTTATTGCAAAGAAGATGTAACCGCCACCTTGCTTTTCTTGGAGACTCTCGTTTTCAGCATCGTATAGAACGATTTGAACCGTCGCCAAAAACTGAAGAGTCTCTTCCTTGTATGCTCTTTGCGGATATTGCACAAATGTGGACAGCCCACAATTTTGCAGCATGAGATCTACATCTCTTGTTATCCCCATTGCGGTCAGCGCTTCCTTGCATGGATAGCGGGTTCCTAGAAAATCCATCCTCCGCAGATCGCTTAGTGCTCTTGCCGAGTTATGCCTCTCCTTCATCTCCTTCTCTCTTTTTCCGGCAAGGATTATCTCCCTTGCTTCTGCCGCCTCTCTTTCGCCATATCCATCTTCACGGAGTGTTTCAGCAGCAAGGTCCGAGTCCAATTCGTCTTCATCCATGTATTCTTCTCTTTCTTCCGACTCATTCTCAGATTGTACTTCCATTCTCCTCTTCTCCTTTCTGCCGGTTTTGCTTGCGGCCATAGAAGACTCTCCTTGGGAAGGATTGCTTCTTGTTCGAGCATTATTTTTGGCTCTGAGGCGGAGGAGGTTGGCTTTGTTGGATTTGCCGTCTGTCATGGTGAAATTTGGTCGGAGGAAGAGAAAATGTTCAGACACTCGAACAAGACACTCGAGCATAGGTGATCGAGTGTAGTGGATGAACAAAAAGAAGACGATTTGCTTCTGTAAAAGAGAGAACAACTAGAGAGAAATGTTAGAGAGAGAATGTATTTCGTGTGAATGAAAGGAGAGAGGCTCCTCCGCCTTTTATAGAGGAGAAAAACAAGGGGGAGCCTTTTCAAATTCAAAATTTGAACTTGGATTAAATCAAATCTTTTTGAATTAAATGGAAAAGATATTGCATTAAAGAAAGATTTAACCCATTTTTTGGAGTAAATGTCTCCCCTTTCTCAGCTTTTGGCAGTTATAGGCTTGGAGGCATGTGAATAGGCATGTGAATAGGCATGAAGGCGGGACGCTCAAGCCTGACACTCGAGCAGGTTTGGTCGAGTGTCAGTCTGCCAAAAGCTGGCTGATGCTCGAGTGGGACACTCGACCAGGCGTGGTCGAGTGTTGTCCCATCTTGTCGGTTTTGACCCCACTTGTCCCATGTGGGCCCCATTTTCCTGCAAAAGAGACCCAAAAAACCTTCCAAGTGCATGTAAGTCGAAATAGATGCAAGTAAAAATGAAAAATAGCAAATTTTGTAATGAGAATATGCGAAAAGGAAGAAATTGAATGTATATACAGAGGATACCTTTGGGATTGCCTCCCAACTGCGCTTGTTTATAGTCTCAAGCTCGACTTTCCTCCTCTTTATTGGAGAGGAGGTGGTTCATCGAGCAGAACCAAAGTTCCCTCGGGAATCATGCTGTTGGCCAAGTAAGGCTTTACTCTATGACCGTTTACAGTGAATCCTTCTCCATTGCTATTGGCTAAAGTGACTGCTTCATAAGGTAAAACTTGTAGTACTTTGAACGGACCAGACCACTTTGATCGCAGCTTTTTGGGAAATAGCTTGAGTCTTTAGTTAAAGAGAAGTACTTGATCACCAACTTTGATTGTTTTCCGCTGGATCTTTTTGTCGTGAGCTGATTTTGTTCGATCTTTGTATGCTTTTGAGCTGTCATATGCTTCGAGTCTGATTTCTTCGAGTTCATGTAGGTCCATCTGCCTCTTTTCTTGTGCTGTCTTGATATCGAAATTCAAGAGTTTGGTTGCCCAAATCGACTTGTACTCTATCTCAACTGGTAAATGGCAGGATTTTCCATAGAGTAATTGAAAAGGTGTGCGGCCAATAGGTGTTTTGAAAGCAGTCCTATAGGCCCAAAGAGTATCATCCAATTGGGCGGCCCAATAACGTTTTGACAGCCCAACTATCTTCATCAAAATCGATTTGATTTGTCTATTAGAGACTTCAACTTGTCCGCTGGTTTGAGGATGATAAGGAGTTGCCATTTTGTGTTTAACCCCATGTTTCCTAAGCAAATTCTCGAAAACCTTGTTGACAAAATGGGATCCTCCATCGCTAATCACAACTCTTGGCACGCCAAATCTGGGAAATATAATGTGTTTGAAGAGCTTAAGTACCACCTTTGCATCGTTTGTAGGAGCTGCAATAGCTTCTACCCATTTAGAGACATAATCCACATCAACCAAAATGTAACTGTTTCCCAAAGAAGGAGGCTTAAATGGTCCCATGAAATCGATTCCCCAACAGTCAAACACTTCTATTTCCAAGATCGGGTTCTGCGGCATCTCATTCCTCTTGCTTATACTCCCCATTCTTTGGCAGCAATCAAATCTGGATATGAACTCTTGGCAGTCTTTAAAAATCGATGGCCACCATAACCCGGATTGAAGGATTTTTTGTGCTGTTTTGAATGCAGCAAAGTGTCCTCCATAAGTAGATCCATGACAATGTTCCAGAATTCCATTGACTTCCTCTTCTGATACACATCTTCTGAATAGTACATCAGATCCTTGCTTGTAGAGATAAGGCTCATCCCAAAAATACTGTCTTACATCCCTGAAAAATTTCTTCCTTTGATGATAATTCAAGGTTTTAGGCAGTTCTCCTCCGACCAAATAGTTTACCAAGTCGGCATACCATGGTAAACATGTTCCCCCAAACTTCGATCCGATCGAAAAACGCCTTCTTTGTCTGTGGGTTTGACACTCGAGCAGGTGGTGCTCGAGTGTCATGGTCGAGTGTTCGGTGGAAAAACTCAACAGTTGCTCTTCAGGCATAGAATCATTCATTGGAAGGGTTTCTTCAACCTGTATCCTTGATAAGTGATCAGCAACACCGTTTTCAACCCCTGGTTTATCGACTATCTCCATGTCGAATTCTTGCAGCAACAAAATCCATCTAAGCAGTCTAGGCTTAGCATCCTTCTTTTTATCAAGTATCTTAGAGCTGCATGATCAGTATGCACAATAACTTTTGATCCAACCAGATAGGACCGGAATTTCTCAAAGGCAAACACGACTGCGAGCAATTCCTTCTCCGTGGTGGCGTATTTCACCTGGGCTTCGTCTAGTGTTCTACTAGCATAGTAGATCACATTCAGTTTCTTATCTATCTTCTGTCCCAGAACTGCTCCAACAGCATAGTCACTAGCATCACACATTATCTCAAAAGGGAGATTCCAATCGGGTGCTTGGACTATTGGTGCTGTTATCAAGGCGTCTTTAAGTTCGAGAAAAGCCTTGAGGCATTCCTCGTCAAAGACGAAATCCGCCTCCTTACAAAGGAGACGAGTCAAAGGTCTAGCAGTTTTTGAAAAGTCTTTGATGAACCGCCTATAGAATCCTGCATGTCCCAAGAAACTCCTAATGTCCTTGACAGTTTTTGGTGGCTGCAACTGAACCATAACTTCTATCTTAGCTTTGTCGACTTCAATGCCCCTTTCAGAAATCTTATGACCTAGAACGATCCCTTCTTTCACCATAAAGTGGCATTTCTCCCAATTAAGCACTAAATCCGTCTCAACGCACCTAGATAGAACCCTGCACAAGTTTGACAAACAAGAAGAGAAGGAAGAACCATAGACAGAGAAATCATCCATGAACACTTCGACCATCTCCTCAATCAGATCCGAAAATATAGAAGTCATGCAACGTTGGAAAGTAGCAGGTGCATTACAAAGACCAAATGGCATTCTCCTATATGCAAATGTACCATAAGGGCAAGTAAAGGTTGTTTTTTCCTGATCATTTGGATGTATAGGGATTTGGAAAAATCCACTATATCCATCAAGGAAACAATAATATGAATGATTAGCCAACCTTTCAAGCATTTGGTCGATGAATGGCAAAGGATAATGATCTTTTCTAGATGCAGAATTCAATTTCCTAAAATCAATGCACATTCTATGTCCTGTAATGGTTCTAGTTGAAATCAAATCATCATTTTCGTTTCTAATGACAGTGACCCCTCCCTTTTTAGGCACACAATGCACAGGAGACACCCATTTACTATCAGAAATATGATAGATTATATCAGCATCTAACAGTTTTAAAATTTCTCTTTTAACGACCTCCTTTAAATTCGGATTCAATCTCCTTTGAGGTTCCCTGCTAGAATAAGATTCATTTTCAAGGTGAATTCTATGTGTGCATAAATCGGGAGAGATCCCTCTAATGTCAGACAGTGAGTATCCCAAAGCTTTTCTAAACCGTCTTAATTCAGAAAGCAACATGTTTAACTAATCATCACTCAATGCATTATTTACTATTACTAGATAAGTAGAGTTAGATCCAAGAAATGCGTACCTGAGCCCGGAGGGGAGTGGTTTGAGTTCCACTTTCGGCGATTTGAGCTCCGACCAGTCATCATCGAGCGGACACTCGATCTTAGTGTGGTCGAGTGTTATGGTCGAGTGTTGATTTCCAGAGGCTAAATCGGAATGCTCGAGCTTGGTGTGCTCGAGTGTTGAGGTCGAGTGTAAGGTTTCGAACTGTTTTTCACCTTTCAGTGACTTGCAAGAGTCCAACAAGCCTTTGTAGACCTTAGTTTCTTCGTATATGTATCCATCACAACCGTCTTTTATCAAAGCAGTACCAAGGTGGTCTTTCTCCATCAATTCTCCAAACAGGTCCTTTGAAAGATCATCTATTTCTTGTACCACGAACAGTTGACCCTCAATGGTCGGTTTTTTCATTATGTCACTGATGCTGAAAGTCATCTTGAAATCTTTCCCAAGATTGAGTTCGATTTCTCCTTTTGGCACATTGATCACAGCTCCTGCAGTGGCTAAGAAGGGCCTTCCAAACAGCAAAGGGTCCTTTGGTTTTTCTCCCATATCTAGAACAACGAAATCCGTGGGGATTTCTACTCCTCCAACCTGAACTGGTAAGTCTTCTAGAATTCCATGTGGAATCCTAACCGATCTGTCAGCTAGTACCAAGGATATCTTACAAGACTTGTATTTATCGAACCCTAATCTTTTGGCGACTGTTAGAGGCATTAGGCTGATCGATGCCCCTAAATCACACAAGCAAATCCTGAATGTGAGAGGTCCAAGCGCGCATGGAATCGTGAACGTTCCTGGATCATCGAGCTTCTTAGGCACAACCTTTCTTTGTATAATAGCGCTGACCTCATGAGTTAACACAACCATCCCTTCGACTTCTTGTGTTCTGTCCTTGACTGCGTCTTTCAAAAACTTTTGATAAGGGGGCATTAGCATAAAGGCGTCTAGAATTGGTATTTTCACTTCAACGTCCCTCATCTGCTTTTCAAAGAGAGCTTTGTACTTGTCTGCAACATCCTTTTTGAATCTCTGTGGAAAAGGAAGCTGCGGTTTGAAAGGAGGTGGAGCAAACGTCTTTGGGTCTTTTTGTATGTCGGTTGTGTGTTTGGGTTGATCTTCGGATACTCGAGCAGGTGGTGCTCGAGCGTGCTGGTCGAGTGTCAAGGATTCCGGCTTTTTCGTGCTGATTTCTGTCTGTTCTTCGACCAAATCATCCTCCCCTTCTTGAAGGACACTGTCCTCAGTGTTCTCCGTCGGTTCAGCACGAATTAGCAATTCACGGCCACTACGGAGTGTAATGGCGTTGGCGTGATACTCCTTAGGGTTTTGAACAGCTTTTCCAGGTAGCTGTCCGGTTTGTTTATTTCTTGAAGAAGATCCTTGTTGATTCTCCACATATTTGAGACGGGCATTGAGAGTCTCAAATTTGCAGTTGAGTTCATTATGTGAAGCATCGATCTTAGCATGTACTTCAACAAATTTCTGTGTTAATTCGGAAGCGCTAGCCGTCTGTCCCTTTAGTATCTGCTGCAAGATGTCCATCACTTCAGGTGTTTGTTGTGGTGGTTGGGTGTTGTATCCAGTAGGTGGTTGGTGGTGTGTTTGCTGGTACTGTTGTTTGGGTATGAATGGTTTTGGTTGCGGTTGCGGATGTGGTTTGGGTGGGTACACCTGGTCGTTTGGATTCGCCACATTTGTGTTTCTGTAGGATAGGTTGGGGTTGGGTTTGTAGCTGTTGAATTGTCTGAAATTGTTGCTTTGGTTCTGTACGGAATTGACCTCTTCAACCTCGTCATCGTCTTCTTCAACCCGTTCTGTTTCACTGACATGGTGTACTTGCTTATGGTGAGCTGAAAGTAGCTTGTCCAGTTTGTCTTGTATGGCTTTGAGCTCCTTTC
Source organism: Lepidium sativum (assembly GCA_023374145.1). Lineage (NCBI taxonomy): Eukaryota > Viridiplantae > Streptophyta > Magnoliopsida > Brassicales > Brassicaceae > Lepidium > Lepidium sativum. The sequence continues at coordinate 17,530 of JAKUCM010000353.1, read as the reverse complement.
TACTAACCATATCTGAATCTGTTACGCCTCTAGGAGTTTGATCATAGTCTTCACTGTATTGGCCGTCTGCTTGAGCTAAATTCTCCACTAATTCCCATCCATCATCGACATCTTTATTCAAAAAATTCCCATTGCTGGCTGTGTCTAGCAACATGCGTATCTTGGGGATCACGCCTCTGTATAGAGTACTGAGAAGGGACTCAGTAGTGAAACCGTGATGAGGACATTGCGATTGGTACATCTTGAATCGTTCCCAAGCCTCTGAAAATGTTTCTGAATGGTTTTGCTTAAAACCAGAGATGGAATTGCGAAGTTTCGCAGTTCTGGAATTGGAAAAGAATTTGCCTAGAAATGCTTCTTTGCAGGCGTCTCATGATGTGATAGATCCTTGTGGCAAGTGTTTTTCCCATAGATGTGCTTTGTCTCCAAGAGAGAAAGGAAACAATCGCAATTTCAGAGCATCCTCACTAACCCCGTTTATTTTTGTCAGACTGGTTAGTCTTTCAAATTCATCAAGATGATCTAGTGGGTCCTCAGAAGGTAAACCATGAAATTTACTGTTCTGAACCATGGAGATCATTCCACTCTTAATCTCAAAGTTGTTGTTGGCGATGGCTGGTGGGACAATTCCATGGCGTTGAGTGTGGATACTGGGAGCATCACCGGCACCAATGTGTCTAACTCTCCTAGGACGAGTTCCTAGTTCAGTAGCTTGTACTTGTTCTTCCATGTTAACTTGATCTGTGTATTCTTCGTTCAATTGGTTCCGTTGTTCTCACAAGTATTCACGAGGCAAACGGTATATTCTGTCAGAGTATTGAATGAGGTCTTCACTACCACGGGATCTAGTATTCATGCAAGTGATTTGTGTTGTCAGAATTAACACTCGAGCAGGTGGTGCTCGAGTGTAGTGATCGAGTCTTTCTTGGTTCTGCTAGAGCTCTCTGGAAACAGGAGAAAAATCAACGAGCTCGAGTTGTGTTGATCGAGCTTGTTGATCGAGTGTACCTGAAAGCAAAGAAAAAACCAGAAACGTTTTTAGAATAATAGTATAATAAAACTTAGTCTCAGAAAAGTGATTTTCCTAATTGTAGCTAACTAATCCCAGTTGGCAACGGCGCCAATTTGATAAACAGGTTTTTGCGGTGTTTTCTCAAATACCAAACTGTCTATTTAATCAATTGCAGTACAGTATGGTGTCAATCCAATGGGAGAGTAACTAGCAATCAAGATATAATCTACTTATTCTAATCTAAGCCAGATTCGGTTTTAGCGAGTGGTTATCTATCCTAGGTGACAGCGAAATCTTAAAACAAAATGCTAAAAACGAAACAAAGTATTAGAATGTAAAAACAGAGCATTAAAAGTAAAGCAATAGTGAAACTAATGATAAAGTGCAACACGAAATCTCAATCTAAAGCACAGTATTAAAATCACGAAAATTCAATAGAGGAAAAACAGGTTCTCGAGGATTAGGATCAATGATTAGGGTATTCCTAGGGGTTCTAGACTTATCTATCAACCTATTTAGATGATCTCTAAGCAAGGAATCACAAAGTAATCACATTCGCTCTCGCGCAATGGGACCTCTCCTAAAAGACAACCTGACTTGACTCTCGCCCAACGATTGGAAATTCAAGAGGCCTTAAGTATGGACCTTACAAAGCCTAATAACACCCTAGACAATCAATCTCTTGAGCTAGGAAGATGCTATCTTAATTTAAGCATGTTCAAGTGATCCCCAAACGCCTCTCGGGGGGGATTCACCAAGAGATCGAATTTCAATTGATCAGAAAGAAACAAGCATTAAGAACACTTAAACTAAAGAGATCTAAGACCTTAATTAAACATAAACAAATCTAGAAATCCCTAAGTTTTCCCCTAATCTCACCCTTTCCTCAAGAACCCTAGACTAACTTACTCAGAATTCATGAAATAAAACATAGACTTAAAATCGAAAATCAATTGCATAAGACTTAAGACTAGAAAAATCGTAAATTGCTTTGTAAAATAAGAGACTCGAAAATTGCTAGAAAAGATTGTATTTGTAAATATAAGACTCGAAATTTTGCTGGAAAAGATTGTATATTGAAAGTAGAAATCCTAGTACAATTTATAGATCAAAAGATCTTAAAGAAAAAAGGAAAAATACTTAAAGAGAAAAAGGGAAAAATTCTCTTGAAAGAAAAATGGGAATTTCCTTTTAAAAGTTAAAAGGAAATTTCCCTAAGAAAGAAAATAGAAAAAGCCTAAAAGATAATTGGGCTTGCACAAAGGGGCTTTTGATGGGCCTTTTTCGCAGATAAGCCCAAAGATTCAATCTTCGTCCAAAGTCTTAGTTCTGGCCCGTAAAGTCACTCGACCAAGTGATGGTCGAGTGTCATGCTCGAGTGTCGGAGACTCGAGTGACAAATCTTCTAGTTTGCATCTTGAACTTCAACCTTAGGCCAGTCGATTCCTCATTGGTCTTCTTGTACTCCGAAATACTCCGTGATAAGCTCCAAAAAGTACCTAAAAGTCCTTTTTATGCAATGTATGCAATGCCCGACACTAATAATGCAAATTATGCTAAAAGGAACCTAAAACAATGATAATAATGCAAGTATGAATGCAAAACATGCTAAATAATGGTCCTAAAATGTGGTAAAATGCAGACACATCAAAGGAGTAGGGATCTCGAGTGTTTCAAGTGCCGAGGACGTGGTCACTATGCTCGTGATTGACCAAACCAGCGGAATATGACTCTCACAGCTGCCTGGGACTATGAATCCCAAGACGAGGCCAATGACCCGCAAGATCTTTCCGGAGAGGTCGAGGCCGAAGAGACTATTGTCGAACCAGAAGTTGGAGAACTCATGATACACCGTGTGCTCAGTGTCAATCCAACGCCGGAGGAGTCTAATCAACGTGACAACATCTTCCACACTCGATGCATGGTAAGCGAGAAGGTGTGTGGCTTGATCATTGATAGGGGCTCATGTACTAATGTAACGAGCTCCTACATGGTCAAGAAACTCTCTCTCACGACCACACCCCACCCAAAGCCCTATATACTTAAGTGGTTGAATAATAAGTCGATGATCAATGTATCCGAACAAGTTTCGGTTACATTTAATGTGGGGCCATATAAGGATTAAGTCCTATGTGATGTTGTGCCTATTCAAGCCAGCCACCTTCTGTTGGGTAGGCCTTGGCAATTTGATAAGAAAACATCCCACGGTGGCACACAAACCAGTATCACTTCATTCATGACAATAGACGCATGTGCCTTAAGCCGTTAACACCCTCTGAAGTTAACGAGTTGCAAATAAACATGACTAAGAACTCGGACACTAAAACGAATCTTTTAATTAATGTTGGGGATGTTAGGAGGTCTCTTAGAGATTCCTCTTTTCATGTTTTGCTAATGGTCATTAAAGAATTGTTGTCTATAGATAGTGAAGACGAATTCATTCCGGAACCTATCAAGGAACTCATAAGCCGGTTTCAGGATGTCTTTCCCAAAGAATTACCCCACGGCTTGCCCCTATCCGAGGAATCGAGCATCAGATCGATCTCATACCAGGAGCCCAACTTCCTAACCGAGCTGCTTATAGAGTCAACCCCACCAAGGCCAAAGAATTGGAGAAACAAGTCGGGGACCTTATGAAACAAGGGTACGTGCCTGATAGCCTAAGCTCTTGTGCCGTCCCAGTCCTTTTGGTGCCCAAGAAAGATGGGTCATGGCGCATGTGGGTTGATTACCGAGCCGTCAACAACATCACCGTGAAGTATAAACACCCTATTCTGCTGCTAGACGATATGCTAGATGAACTTGATGGGACAAGCATCTTCACCAAGATCGACGTAAAGAGCGGATACCACCAAGTAAGAATGAAGGAAGGTGATGAATGGAACACAGCCTTCAAACCAAGCAAGGCCTCTACGAGTGGCTAGTCATGCCGTTCGGCCTGTCCAACGCCCCATCCACCTTCATGCACCTAATGAATCACGTACTCTGATCCTTTATTAATAAATTTGTGGTGGTTTATTTCGATGATATCCTTATATATAGTCGTGACCTTGAAAATCACTTGATGCATCTCCATTCCGTTTTGACAACACTTCGAGAAGAAAAGCTTTACGCTAACTTCAAGAAGTGTGTCTTCGGTACTAATGAATTAGTTTTCCTAGGGTTTGTTTTAAGTGTGCAGGGGCTCCGAGTAGATCAAGAGAAGATAAAAGCTATCAAGGAGTGGCCCACACCAACAATCGTGAGCCAAGTGAGGAGCTTTCACGGCCTGGCCAGTTTTTACCGGCGATTCGTTAAGGATTTTAGCACCGTGGCCGCGCCCCTTACAACCATAGCTAAGAAGAGTGAAGAGTTCATATGGGGACCAACACAAGAAAAATCCTTCAGGGAACTCAAGAGGAGACTAACCCAAGCCCCACTTCTCGTCCTACCTAATTTCGAGAAAACCTTTGAAGTGGAGTGTGACGCGTCCGACATCGGAATTGGAGCTGTCTTGACCCAAGGAGGCAAACTCGTGGCCTACTTTAGTGAAAAGTTACATGACCCTACTTTGAACTATCCAACCTACGACAAGGAGCTTTATGCCTTGGTCCGAGCCATGGAGACTTGGCAACATTACCTCCTACCTCGGGAATTCGTGATTCACACGGATCATGAAACCTTAAAACATCTCCGCAGCGAGACTAATCTCAAGAAGAGGCACGCCAAGTGGCTAGAGTTCATCAAGGCTTTCCCTTATGTCATCAAATACAAGAAGGGCAAGGAGAACTTAGTGGCTGATGCTTTATCAAGGAGGCATGCCTTAATCACGAGCATACGAGACGGATCCAGAATTCCGAGCAAGCTATAAGGAACACAGAAAAGGGGTATACTCTCAATTTTATATTGCTGATGAGTTTCTTTTCCGAGAACGCAGGCTGTGCATACCCGTCGGATCAATCCGAACACTATTGCTACAAGAAGCCCACAGAGGCGGTCTCACCGGTCATTTCGGAGTCACCAAAACCCTAGAATTCATTAAGGAGCATTTCTATTGGCCCAAGATGAAACGTATGGTGGAAAAGTTTGTAGGACGCTGCATTACTTGCCAAACCGCTAACTCCACACCGCGACCCCACGGGTTATATAAACAACTTCCGATTCCGAATGGACCTTGGGTTGATTTATCGATGGATTTTATACTTGGATAGGTTATCCAAGATGGCACACTTCGTTCCATGCAACAAACTGACAGATGCCACGGCCCTAGCCAACCTCTTCTTTCCGGAAATAGTTAGGTTGCACAGATTACCTCGCAGCATAGTGTCGTACCGCGACCCGAAGTTCCTCGGACATTTTTGGCGGACTCTATGGAGGAATATGGGAACCAAGCTTTTGTATTCCACTGCGTGCCACCCACATACCGACGGCCAAAAAGAAGTCGTGAACCGAACCATTGAGGCCCTGATCCGAACCACCGTCGCAAGCAATCAAGAAACTTGGCTCGAGTTACTTCCACTTATGGAGTTTGCATACAACCAGTCGGTTCACTCCGAGACCAAGAAGTCTCCATTCGAGATAGCTTACGGGTTTAGACCACTAATGCCTATGTACCTACTTCCTATACCATCCAATGAAATAGAATGCCAAGACGAGAAAACAAAAGCCGAGTTAATTAAAACAATACATGCCGAAGTCCGAGAAAACTTGGAAAGATGGACAGAACAATATCCCCACAAAGCCAACAAGCACCGCAAGGCCATGATTTTCAAACCAGGCGATAGGGTCTGGCTACACCTAAGGCCGGAACGATTTTCCCAGTACCGAAAGGACAAGCTCAGCCCAAGGGGAGACGGGCCTTTTCAAGCCATCGAGAAGATCAACGACAACGACTACCGGCTCGAACCCCCTAGTACGTATCGGACCTCTACATCTTTTAACGTCGCTGACTTGGTACCTTTTGATGTAGGTGAAGAATACGACGTTCTGAGGTCAGAACATTCTCAATAGGGAGGGGATGATGAGTCCCGACCTATCGGACCGTACGCGGACAATGAAATAGACGAAGGACCAAGTCGCGGAACACAAGGCCCGACCCGAGTACCGACCATCGACCCAGGGATCACCACTAGGTCCTAGACGGCTGCCCAGAATATGCAAAAAAAGTGCAACACGTGAAGGAGGTTATCCGAACGGTCTTCACCATCTCGAGGTGAAGACCCTAAGCCGTTAAGGAAGGTGGGCACTCTTTTTCCTCACCTTGGTTTTGCCCCAAGTGGTTTCCCAAGGGAGGTTTTAACGAGGCCAGGGTACTTAGCACATGGGCGCGCACCCCCGAGTAACGCACCCATCTCTATCCGTTTCTTTCTAGCCGTTAGATTTTTCTAGCCGTTATGTGTATGGACCTTTTATCCTTCCGCGTCTTTTATGCCCATGTGTTTAGGGCTTCCTTTCTTTCCTTCTTTCTTATAAAAGGGACCCTTGTGCATTTTTTTAGAGATTAGCCTCTTTTGAATGAAAATCTATTTTCTCTTCTCGTTGTGTGAGACTCGCACCGAAAACCTTAGCCAACATTGAACTGGGTTCCCGACGGCTAAGTTAGACCAAATGTGAGTAGAGCCATCACTCACGTGCTGTCTCTCGATCCATCCTTTCTTATTTTCTTTTCGCATCGCATCCACCCCTCGGAGGCCTCGGTTATCGCTAACTCGAGCCTCAAATCCTTCTCGTCTATCTTTCGCGATATTTCCGACATTTTTCCCATTTTTACTGACAAGATGTTTGATCTTAAAACCCCTCCTTAACCCTTGTGATGCATCACCTCGGGTCTTCCAAGTTTAACCAACATGTCCATGCTAGGCTAAACTTGAGGGGGAGTATTGATCAAGAGGAATAAAAGAATAAAGTTCACATTGACAGTCAACAGCCGAGGATCGGTGTACCGAGGTCCAAGGAATCATGTACCAAAGGGTCGAAGGTTTGTATGCCGAAGGACCAAGGATCACGTACCGGATGGTCGAGGCAGTACGTACCGAATGATCGAAGTGGTACGTACCAAGAGTACGAGGAAACCTGCCCGCGGGAAGATATCCTTGCACCAAAGGTCGAGAGTCATGTCCGAGGTACCGTGTACCGAAGGACCGAGAAAACCTTTCCGCAGGAATCTGATCCCCGTACTTAAGGCCAAGAAGACGCTGGTCAACGGTAACACGCGAAAGTCAACAAAATGGAGTTCATTGCCTTAAGCGTTTTGTATCGAGGATCACGAGTGGGACCAGCCTAAGTAGGACCCGAAGATGCCCAATGACTGTTGGGACTAAAATCCAAACACGTGACTCAAGGCCTTGAGCGAAGCCCTAGACGGAGTCACGTTGCAATTACCTCGGGACGCGATTAGCAGAGGATGACTTCTCTTGGGATTTGTGACTTCTCTCTCCTCTCCAACGGTTACATAAGCGGCAGATAGGGTCTACGTTTGACTTTATGTTTTGTATGTTGGGTATAAATGTGTTGTAAAATCAAAACCTTAATATACACTTTTTTGGAAAAATAAATCTCACTCTTTCTCTACAATCTCTACAATATCTTAATCCAAATCTTCCGCTGTCTATACTCAAAGATTAACACTTCGATCTGATCGAGTATGTGAATACTTAAGTCAAGAGTTCAGCGACCATCTGAGAGATTGTGGAATTATTTCACAACTCACTCCTCCCGGAACACCACAATGGAATGGTGTGTATGAGAGGAGGAATCGAAAATTACTTAACATGGTTTGATCAATGATGAGTCACACTGATCTTCCATTATCCTTTTCGGGGTATTGCTTTTGAATTTTCTGCGTTTACGCTGAATAGAGTGCCATCAAAATCAGTGGCAAAGACACCATATGAAATGTGGACGGGAAAATTTCCCAATCTGTTTTTCTTGAAGATTTGGGGATGCGAGATTTATGTGAAACGATTAATATCCGATAAACTTGCACCAAAATCAAATGAATGCTTCTTCGTTGGTTATCCGAAGGAAACCAAGGCGTACTATTTCTAAAACCGAACCGAGAACAAACTGTTTGTTGCTCGAGATGGTGTTTTTCTTGAGAGATAGTTTATTTCTAAGAAAAACAGTGGGAGTAAAGTACAACTCGAAGAAATTCGAGAGCTACAGGAAGCTGCTCAATCCGTACAGGAAGAGCAGTAGTTAGACTCGCAAGATGTTGTCGAATCAACACCTGTAGAGCCTGAAGTTTGCAGATCCGGTAGAATACGTCATGAACCCGAGAGATATCAAGGATTCCTCGTGACTGAAGGACAGGATTTGTTGATCGTTGACAACGATGAACCTACAAACTTTAAAGAGCAATGATGGACGCTGACTCCGAAAAGTGGTTAAAGGCCACACATTCCAAAATGGAATCCATGTCAGAAAACCAAGTTTGGTCGTTGGTCGATTTACCTCATGGTGCGAAAGCAATCGAGTGTAAATGGGTTTCAAGAAGAAAATTGATGTGGATGGTAACATACAGATTTATAAAGCTAGACTGGTAGCTAGGGGTTTCAAACAAGTCCACGGTGTTGACTATGATGAAACCTACTCTCCAGTAGTTATGCTTAAGTCTATTCGGATTCTCCTAGCGACTGCTGCTCATTATGAGTATGAGGTTTGGCAGAAGGATGTCAAAACTGCGTTCCTCAATGGTATTCTGGAAGAGGATTTGTATATGACACAACCCGAGGTTTTTGTTGATCCTAAAACTGCTGGGAATGTGTGCAAACTTCACAAATCCATTTATGGAATGAAGCAAGCATCACGGAGTTGGAATCTTTGTTTCGATTAACCAGTCAAAGAATTTGGCTTCATCAGGAACGAAGAAGAAAGATGCGTATACAAGAAGTTTAGTGGGAGCGCAGTTGCGTTTCTTGTGCTATACGTGGATGATATCTTACTGATCGGAAATGACATTCCGTTGCTGGAGTTCATTAAGGTTTGGCTCGGAAAATGTTTCTCGATGAAGGACATGGGGGAAGCCGCCTATATTCTTGGAATCAGGATCTATCGAGATTGACCTAAAAAGCTGATCGGATTGTGTCAAGACACTTACATAGATAAGGTCTTGAGCAGATTCATTATGCATGATTCCAAGAAGGGCTTATTACCAATGTCTCATGGCATGGTTCTAAGCAAGACGGGGTGTCCCAAGACACCTGCTGAGCGAGAACGCATGAGTAGGATTCCATATGCTTCCGCAATAGGATCCATCATGTACGCTATAATTTGTACTCGTCCAGACGTTGGCATCAAAACATAGCCGAGCGTAGACGTCATCACTACAACCAAATCACCACTTGGGAAAAATTAGGAGAAGCTGTAGTTGACATCTTGAACAAGGAAAATGATGCTCCCTAAACGAGGCGCACCAAGATCGACATCAAAACTTCTTCGAGGAGTACGGAGAATATCAAGAATACAAATCAAGACCGAGCAACATGGCAAGAGAAGAACCAAGACATTCAAGACCCTCTAGAAGCTGATGAAGAGGACTAGGAACCGACAAGACTTGAGCTGGAAGCAACCAACAAGACTTGACCATTTATCGCGCCCAACAAGGTATGTTTTGTGTTTAGTATAAATGTTTTTGCAGGGCCAAGCCCAATAACTCTAGCACCGTAGTATAGTCATAGATCCCATAGGCTTTTCGGCCTTTTATTTTCGTTTAATAAGGCACCAAACTCTGACTTAGAAATTTGGAATTTTTGTTTCTTGCTTGTTAATGGGCTGCGACCCATATTTTTCTTAATTCTTTGAGTGAGTCAGCTTTACGGCTAGCTGATAGGACCCTTTATAAGATCCCCTTGCAGCCGTGTAACAAACCAACTTTCATATCAATAAAGATCAAACTTCTCCTAAAGGAAAACCCTAGTCGTTAGGAAGTTTAGCCACTTGACTAGAGACTTAAAACGCACTACAAGATCTCGAGAGGCTTTCCCTTGATCTAGAGTTTGCTTGAGTGTATCAAGAAGCTAACCATTCTTCTTGTGGATCGCTCCTCAAACCACCCCATTCCACCGCACCAATTATTCTTATCAAGTAAGTACACTCGGTTCCCTTGATTAAGAATTCATTCTCACCAACTTTAGAGAAGCATCTTAAGGCGTGTATTGAAGACTCCAAGTGATGCAGAAGGTTTCAAGTTTAAGAAAGTTTGCTGAGTCTCTTGGTCACAAAGAGGGTTCTCTCCATGGATTGGTTTAATGCTCTTGGTTTAATCTTGAACCGGGATTTGGGCATTAAACCAAACTTTGCTGTCAGCTCAATTAGACGGTTCTTCTCCGCCCCAGAAGAAAGGCTCTCTTCGGCGAAAATCTGCGTTAGGGTTCTGTTGTAAGTGGTTCCAAGTAATTCAGATATAAGAATCAGTTGGACCTCAACTTTAGAGGTTAAGCAAAACAAGAGCGAGTACAATTACAATTCTTCTGTTTTTTGGGAGTTCTCTTTTATGGGTTTTAGAGAGAGAGAGAAGGAGATCTTGTATAGAAAGAGAGAGAAAGAGTTTCTGGTGAGGTCTCTAGGAGAGGGCTGAGAGATCTGATTGTAAAGGAGAACTCGACTTTTAAGTTTCTCGAAGAGTATAGACGTAGGTTCCACATTAGAACCTAACTCGTTAAATCCACTGTGTCATCTCTAATTTTTTGCACATTCGATCAAGAAGCATTCAATTCATGCTTCTGGTTATATTAGGATTCATTTTGCTTTTCCAATATTGCTTATTTTCTTTATACAAATTAGTAACAAAATATGAATCAGATATTTAGATGTTTATAGTCCAATATTTTGATTGGAATGTTTTTCTTGTTAAAAGTACACATATGCTTGTTTGTTCCCATAACGTTACTATATATTTTGCATTACGACCTAAGGATTGATAACTATTTAAAAATCTGTTTCATACCAACGATCAGTTGATCTCGTGGTTCAATTCCTAAGTTATTGATAGTGTATGGATTTAGTAGCCATAGATTCAATTCTTGTTAGAAGAAATCTGCTCTCAAAAAAAGAGTTAAATTATATGATTTGGATCTTACCCTTAAAAAGAATATAAGAGGCAGTCTGGAACCTCTTAATTATATAGAAAAATTAATCTGATCTAAGAAGAATATAAAGTAATAAAAGTGTTAATTTGTTTTCGTCCAAATCTATGCAAGGACGGTTGTAGTTTTCAGGAATTAATGTTGAACAAGTTGTAGTTTTCTAATTATGAAAAAATAAGTTGTGTATTTTTATGATCATGTACACTACGTAATCAGTCGGGCCATCTATTTTCATTTTTTATATATATTTAGTTCTACTTTGCTTCTCAAGTTTTTTATCTACTGATTGATTTAAAAGGTTGAAAAATAAGTATTTAAATAATTCCTTATCATTACACAATTAGAAAATAATTAACATTATAAATAAAGTAAAATTTGATATTGGTTGGTAAGATTTAAATATTTGTATTTTATAACAGAAAGAATATAAAACTAATTATATAGTTTTGTAGAAATAAATACCTAATAGATGTACTTAATAAAATTATATTTAGTACACTCCGTCACTAGTCATTTGGCACTCGACGAGAATGCCACATTCTTTTCTATATCTTGAAATTTCAAAGTCTATGATGTAATACTATAAATAATGTACGCTAAGTAACCACTAACCATTTATCTATTTATTTTATTTGAAAGGTTGGTTCGTTTTCTAACAAATTACAAAAGATTGGCTTCTTATCACATGACATTTTCTGTTCAAAGTATATATGCAAAACTAATAATAAATAAATAAAATAGGGTTTTCCCTATTTTCAGAAGGAGAATTTTCTCTCAATTTTATTTTTGGTGATTTTATTTTGTATCTCTTGTTTTATCTGATTTTCATGTTTTATCTGGCTTGGCTAGATCTGAGAATAAATATGGAATTATCTCCATTTTGTTTTTCCGTCCTCTTGTTGGATGGTGTGAGAAGATCCCCTACCCCAAGCCACTTCTGTTACCAAAAACTGAGAGTTCTTGATTTTCTCACAATGATTTTGATGCTTTCTAGAAGTAAATTTCCAATTACCTTTACCGATCACGAGGAAGAGCATAATAGTGGTCGAAGAAAGAGACAAATAAAGTGGGTCTTGTCGGCACCATACTTTTATAAGGTGGAAAAATTCAATGAGAAATCCAGGCGATTGCGCTTTCTATGCGCCTTTTTCGGTGATGTTTAATTTGGTAGGAACGGATCATCAGTTGGGCGACTTTCACGGAGGGAAAGAAGTACAGTTGCGGTATTTTGGTGGTCTGATGTCTTCATCGACACTTCCAATGACGAAAATAGGTCTTTAGTTTTTAACCCCAATACCTTTTCTCTATCGTAAATGTAGCCAACTATACACAACATTCATTTTTAGGCTAATTAATGAACTTTTTTGGAAACATAACCTGATTAGAAAGAAAAGAGATTAAAGAGTTGATAAAAAAGGTTCGTATTGTCAGAGAATCTTCCTGGTTTTAAGCTTTTGTGAACAATTTTTTCTTTTAGTTTTATTGTAATCATCTTATTAGTTAAGTTGACACAAATAAAAGTACTCCAATTTATTTTTTTATCAGAATAGGCATTTGATAGTTTTTAAGAATTGACCTAATTTTGATTTACCTCGTTTTGTCTCTTTTTTTTCTTCTCATTTAACTTTTGTACATGTGTTTGTAAATTTCAATTTTATACTCATATAATATTTCTTATTTCCCCACTTTTTCTTCGAGACTTATGTTGAGGCTTTCAATTAAGAGCTCATTCTTGAATCGTCATTTTCCCTTGCATAATCTTGAAATTCGACAGTAATATTGTGTGAAGACACTGAGTAAATGTCGAAATAGAAGAAGTTGTCTCGATTATTGCTGCAGCTGCCGTTGCGATTGACGCCTTGAAGGTGAAGCATTGTCCAAGCAATCGCAAAAAAGAGCCTATGTTGGATTCGAGATGTTGAGAGGAGTGGCATTATAATCGAGGTATCTCTAGAGTATCTCTTCCCGCAAGAGCATCTGATTTGCACTCTCCTTTTTGCAGGGACCGTATTTCGAAGCAGAGTCTCCCGCTGGTTCTCGTCTACAGAACCCACCAGCTAGGTGTGGCTCTTATGTCCATTTTTCTTTCCTCCGTAGCTATCTCCGGCCTAGGTTTTTGCCTTGAGCTATCAGAGCATTTTCTCCCCAGTTGTCTATCTGTTTTTGATATTTATCATGTTTATTATCACTCATTTGTGATGTATATCCTTTGCTTCATTGGACTTGTAACAGCCTCTCAAATCAATATTATGAAGCATCTTAGTCGAAAAAAAGACTTAAACTACGATATGGGTGTCGAATAGTTTGTTTACAGACCTCCTCACATGTTTTAGTAGCCAACTTTGTTTATCCAAGAACTGAACTCACCCTCGTAAACAACCAATTGTGTTGTTCTTGATTGTAAGTCACGTTGTTGCCATCATTTCTTTATTAGTTTCCACATTGCATTTGTTTCGTTTGGTCAAATGTCGACATCGTTTCAGACTTTTGTTTGAAGAATTTTTTTAAATTGCTCAACTACATGTGTTCATTGTTCTAATCTATTCTTGTAAAATTACATGTTTTGTCTGTGAATTTTGTTTCTTATTTACAATTTCTGTTGTATACTTCATCTTCCAAAAGGAGTCAAACTGGTTCTCCCATCTGTCATCAGCACTCGAGATACTTTTAAGGTCACTTGACTGAATACCTGAAGAGTCTGACTTCACAATTGAAAAACCTGCTAAAACTAGTTTGCAAGTAGCCATAAGCGGTCTAGACAAGGGTGAACTAGACGTAGTGGATTTTTTAATTTACCATTGCTTCTACTTGAGGAAAATTTCCAGCTGAAAATTAGCTATAAGTAGAGGTTTAACGGGACTAACAAAGGTTAGGATCGTCTCAGCATGGGGCATATATTATGAGAGATAGGCTGCGTGCAAGAACAACAACTTCAGTGGATTTTACAGTTCATGTATCAATGGATTAATTAAATAAAGTTAGGTGTAATCAAATTATTTTGCTTATAATCACGGGGCTAATGGTCTAGTAAATGCTTGTTGGACTTGCGTCTTGAGCTGGTGCTAGGAGTTAGACTACATCTCTTGACATTATGTCCTATCTCCTTACAAAAAGAGCAAATACGAGGCATTGACGGACTAGAGACCATAATCCTTTTGACCTCTCCCAACTAAAATTGAACATTCAGTGCCTCTGGCAACAATTGCCCCTGATCAATTACAATGAACACCTTAGGGTCTCCAACCGAGCCTGCGATATGAACTAGACCATTTTCGTTGAAGAATTGAAAAGACACGACATAATTCTAAAAAGATCGGAGTTGAAGTTAGTTCAAGTTTAACAAGAACAACACCCGACTTCTAGTGATCAACAAACATATTTTGCCTTTCTATGTTCCATAGTCTCTGCATTGCAACTTTAAACATGGTCTGGACTTATAAAATTATGAAGAAGAAAGAGTGACATTTCCATTTTCTAAGTAGAGATATCTCTATATTTCTCCGAATCCCGTTTACAATTAAATGAATTGTACCTTCTCCTTTGTGACCAGGGATCCAAAACAAATTTAACCTATGATAAATGATTCCCATTGTTTTCTGTGTGTTTTTAGTAACATAATTTGGTTTTATGATGCACCCTTCACTTGAAAGGGAGAGTGAAAGTGTTTTCGCAGAAAAATCTTTGAGGAGGGCTTATATAAGTTGGCATAGCTTTCTGCCTTTTCACAGCTTTCACTACGGTGTTAAGAGGAATATTTACCGTTGTTTTCCATATAGTTCAAGTGTGGGGATATTTTTTAAAAAATGGCTTATTGCATAAAGTAAATCAATGGAGGAGTTGTGCTTGACTTGAGAACTAGATTTGCTGAAGATAAAGGAGATTTAATGATAACACTCATCACAAACGCATATGAAACCCCAACATTCGCTTCAGAAAACGGGAGAGTGGTTTCAGAGAATGGAATAGCTGAGACGGAAGGTGTTTGATGGCTGGGGTATTTAATTTTGGAGTCAACTTAGCGAGAGAGCTACAGGAGATCGACGAGCATAGGAGGGAGGAGAGGCAGAATATTGATCAAGAAGAACAAAATAAAGTTGCGAAAAAGTGAACGGAAAGTCAATAGGAAGATCTCATGTATAGCAGGCTGAGGAACCGAGTATCGCAGTCCGAGGGTCACCGTACCGCGGGACGAGGATGTCTCGTACTGATGGTCGAGAAATCATATTCCGCAGGATGAGAACTCTCGGACTGAATGTTGAGACATTCACGTACCGCGGGACGTAGAAGACTCGTACCAAAGGATGATAATCTCGTACCGCGGGTTGAGAAAGTCTCGTACCCCGGACGTAGGACTCACGTACCTAAGGTCGAGAAGTCTTGTACCGCGGGTAACGAAAGTCTCGTACCGAGGCCGAGAGTCCTAAAGTCAACAGTCTATTAAAAAGTCAACACTTTGAGAAATCAAAGTGTAACCTTTGTGTAATGGGAAAGAGGATTTGGTTGAGATAGTTAGGGTCCAATTAGGACTTAACTAGTCATAAATGACCGTTGGAGCAAAAGGACAACATGAGACATTTTGTCCTTGGGCGAAGACCGAGAAAATGACGGGTAACTATCATCCTCGAGGCGCTAGTTTCCTCGGGGACCGGACACCTCGGGATCGCCGTTTTCTCTTTCCTCCCAACGGCTACAAAGACAACGGCTAGAGTTTTTGAGTCTCTTCTTCTATGTTGTCTCTCCATAAATAGACTTGTAACACATGTATTTAATTAACTCGATTTTGCAATAAAATCTCGATGTTACAAATAATTCTCTATCTATTCCCTTATGTACTCTAAATTCTAACATGGTATCAGAGCCAAGTTCTATCTTGGCAAGTCTCTAAATCTCAAAAATCTCTTATTCTTCACCCTCTCTAAATCTTCGTCTCTCTAAATCTTCAATCTTATTCTTTTAACCGTTGGATATTTTTCTTCTTTTACACCTCATTATGGAGAACTCAAAATCTTTGGGCCTAATTACCTCCTATAGGTAAGAAATGTGAAGACCATACTCGGTGGACGTGGTTTATGAGAACATGTCGAACTTGGAGCCGCACCTAATCAAGTCACAAGTGTTGATGGGAAACAAGTGGTGGTCTCCGGGGATAATAGCAAATGGTGTCAAGAAGACAAAGTTGTTATGGCAATTATCCAAAGCTCACTTGATCCACCTATCTATGAGTAATATTTATATTGTGAAACCGCTAACAAACTTTGGGAAACTCTCAAGAAAGTGTTTGGAAACATCTCCAATTTCACAAAGGTATTTGAAGTCCAAAAGGCGATTAACTCATTAACTCAATATGACATTGAGTTTACCTCTCACTATGGAAAATGGAGAGCCCTATGGGCTGAACTAGAAATGTTGAGTCCCATGACTACGGATCCGAAAATCATCAACAAAAGGCGAGAAGAAGACCAAGTGTTTAGTATTCTCCTAACAGTGAGTCCAAAGTACAACAACCTCATAGTCCACATCCTTAGAGATGACAACCTCCCAGATCTAGATGAGTTATGTGCTCATATTCAAAAAGAAAAAGGAAGTCTTGGGTTATTTGGAGGTACGGGAGAACTTGTCTCGGCAAACAAAGGAGTATACAAATCAACGGATAGGAAAACCTTGATATGCGACCATTTAAAGAAAAAGGGGCATATCAAGGATACATGTTGGATACTACATCCTAACCTCAAGCCAAACAAGCTCAAAGATAACCCTAGGGCCAACTCCTCGAAGTAAAATGATGAAGCAAGCCAATTTGAGCAAGGGTATAATGGACCAACTCCCATGGACGTGGACAATGGCTTAGCTCACACAGCCATGGCACAAGAAATGGAACGCCGAACCAACCTTGACTCCCCATCAAGTCACTAACCCAACTCAAGTATTCCAGTAAAGCTTTATTTACTCTTAAGTCTACAAAATTCTTAATTGTGGATTCGGGTGCATCTTACCATATGATTTGTGATCCGAATCTTATACACAATTTAAAGACAGCATTGGGTAATGTAATTGTTGCTAATGGCCGACAAGTTCCATTAAAGGGAATTGGAGACTTAAGAAATTTTAAGAAAAATACCAAAGATTTTTATCTCCCTAATTTTACATCAAATTTGATCTTGGTGCATAAAGTTACAAATGATTTAAATTGTAATGTTATTTTCAGCCATAATGATATAAAATTTCAGGATATTAAGACCGGATCCATTTTTGGGAAAGGAGTGACTCAAGGAGGGTTTTATGTGCTTGAAGACACGAAAAATTCTTCTACTCTATCTAATACTTTAAATTCCATAGTTACTAATAGTAATGAAGTCATTTGGCATGCTAGATTAGCCCATCCTCACAGTAGGGCATTCGAGTTAATGTTGCCTAGTATTTCCTTTGATAATCTTAAATATGAAGCTTGTATTCG